>CAIGRK010270866.1:0-11410 GCA_903798315.1 Fraxinus greggii | reverse complement strand
AGGGTATTTTTGTAAGTTGCCCTTGAATAAGAACTACAAGATGGGACTTAAATCCAAAAGGTCGACCCAAGACTTAATGGATCATTTGAAGCAATAATACATGGAATTAGTTTCTCATTCTCCATTATAAGTGTAGGCCCATTTGTACTCTATTTGGCCTATTTTCTTGTGCCCTGGCTTGGCTGCTTGTATGTTTTTCCTTTGTCATTTCTTGATGTAAGTGTGGTAGAGAGAACATTAGGCAGCCATTTTTCTCCTTGTATTGTGAGCAGCCTGTGTGGGTTGAGAGAAAAGAAATGTGGGGCGGCCTTATGGATTTTCTTTCTCCTCTTTTTGAGTCTCATTGTGAGTGGATGAGCTTTGGTGGTGATGGAGTGACCTTTTGGTATGTGGGTCAATTTAAACTGAGTCCTGACATTTCGCCAAATGTATCAATTTTACAAGTGGTAATGCCTTTTATTGGTGTAATTAACTCAACAAATGTATCAAAGCTTGGCTTTAGTAGTCTTGGTGTGAAAAAATATCAAGAAGAAGCAAGTTTTGAACCTGTGCAAAAATAGCAGAAAATCGGTTGAAAAGCTCAAATTGGTAGTTACAATTCTCTTTTCTGACCAAACCAGGAGTCAACTGAGTGAACGGAGACCATATCTTTTCTCCAAACAACGAGAGTTCACCTTCCTGATCGGTACATACAGCATGTTGCAGTGTAGAGATCACAGCACTTAAAGGCAATATGAATCTACGGTAGAGGCACGTGAGGGTGCGTGGGCACTATTTCAGCAACGGTTTTTGTTCCTAGCTTACTGCGGACTTGTTAGTGGCGTTAATTTGTATTTTAGTTAGTATGCTGATTCTCGATAGTTTTGCCCTTGATCGTTCGATTGCTGAGTTCTATTGTTGCGATGTGCAATTACTAAAAGCTTTAGGGCAAATAGTGGTGGCCTAAAGTTGTAAAGTCCATATCTCTCATTAATTTACGGACTGATAGATTGGTCCGCTGGGTGTCGTTTTCTAGCTTTTTTATTATTACAGTTAAGACAATCGTTTGGGTAGCCATTTACCTGTTGCATTAGAGGTCATTGTGTGGGTTGACCGTTAGGTTTGGGGTTACTATGTGGGGCAACCGTTGCCGGTTGCTAGACTTGGGATACTATTTGCTAATTTGTGCCTTGAACTCTTTATAAATTTAATATATTAATTTATGTGTGAACTTGATATGTTGGGTTTTAGTTTTTTGTTGATATTGTTGCCATACTTTGGTTATTAATATTGCATGTGACCTTAGGAAATTTTGATTGGCTATTCGGTGAAATTTGTGCCTCTGCTTTCAGTCGTTGTTTGATTGCATTTTTAGGTAAAATGACAACACATTTTGAGTTGTGTAAATTTAATAGCAAAGGTGATTTTACGATTTGCCAACAAAACCTGAAAGGCCAAATTTTGGGGTGGTGTAAGTCGAAAATGCAAAAAAGTAAAGATGTTATAACTGCTGTAAAATTGGACATTTTATAAGAGAATAACCTAAAAGGAATAATAAGAAGAAAGAAAAAGTAATAGGTGAGACAAACGTTTCATTGGATCTAGTTATGATCTGAGTTAGGTTTATTGATGATAAACTCACTTGTTGTTAGTATTGTATTTTCATCTTCATGTGAAATCCTATTTGCGTGAATGATTGCTTAATTCTGGTTGCATGAATTTAAGAGTGATCATGTTACTATGTGTAATGTGTTGCGTGCGTAATAGTTGGGATGGTTCGTAGGTGCATAGACTAACTGGTAATATGAAGAATAGATAACGGAGGGTACATTGGTGACATGTACAAAGGTGTGGAGGTATGGCATTCAGATCACAAGAGGTTAGGTGATTAAATATTTTGAAATCATCTATCTGTTAGAATCCTGATTGGGTGGAGTGAGAGAGTGACACTTTTATTACCTCAATTAGGTGAAGATACGTTATCTACCTAGTTTGAGGGAGACTGAAGTAATGATAAAGGAACATTCCATTGACTCTGAATGTTCGATGGTTTACAGGTTAAGCATGAGGAGTGAAGAACGGAGTAAGCATTGTCGGCGACGAGAGGATAAATATGTGTTCTAGATACGAGCTACACAAAATTGTTGACCAATAGTTGATTATAACCTTAAAGTTTTGATTATAACAAATGATTTAATCTTGTTTACTAACAATTGAATTTAAGTGATTATAGCCTTCAAAGCGCCCATGATAGATCGATCGATCTTCGTCAAAAGATCGAAATCAAGACGATCAAATTGACTCACAATGAAGGTCAGGACAGAAATCAAGTCTTCCAAGCATTTAAAATAAAATCCTTCAATAGAAATGCTTAAAAGCCAAACTTCAAAGAAAAATCAAGAAGAGAGCTTAAAAGCCAAAGTTTAAAGAAACGTCAAGACTAGGTTTCTAGACCAAATGTACTGTTTTGATCAAAGGTAAGATTGATTTTAAAAAAACGGTTGACAAAACTCGACCGCACAATCCTAACGGTCAAATTTTTTTTTCTCTATTAAATCTGAACATGTGGCGGTCGACGAGCACTCATTCAAGAGTCCCAAAAAATTGCACGTTCTTCTTTATAAATAAGTTCTATTTTTGCATTCAATGCATAAGGTTCTCCAAGTCCATTAAATAGAGAAATATTTGAAAAAAATCTTTTAAGCTTACATTACATTTAATTTCTTCTTTTTCATATTAAAATTTTGATTGATTACATCAAATTCTTAAATCGTCATATTCATCAAAAATTTTCATCTCTCTCTTGGAACTTAACTTATGGGTATCATTCATAAAAGAGAGAGATATCTTGAGCAATTCTTTGAATTTATATTNAAGGTTCTCCAAGTCCATTAAATAGAGAAATATTTGAAAAAAATCTTTTAAGCTTACATTACATTTAATTTCTTCTTTTTCATATTAAAATTTTGATTGATTACATCAAATTCTTAAATCGTCATATTCATCAAAAATTTTCATCTCTCTCTTGGAACTTAACTTATGGGTATCATTCATAAAAGAGAGAGATATCTTGAGCAATTCTTTGAATTTATATTGCATCTATTTCTTCTACTTTTTGATATCAAAAACTTCAGTTGATTGAATTTAACTTTTAAATCATCATATTCATCAAAGTTTTCTCATCTAACACTTGAGTTATTATGCATTGCTATTTCTTGAAATATTAATCTCTCTTGGCACTTAATTCATATGTCATTTATTAAAAGGGAAATTTCATTGTAAAATTATTGCTTTAAACTTGTAGATCATATTGTGTTCCCTTGAAAGTCTAATATTATATAAAGATCCTGATCCTTGATGTAAGTTATTATGTTGGTCATATTGAGGTCTCTTGAAATATCAACATTGTATAAGGATTGGTGATCAGTGCTCCTTATTTGTAAGTCACCGGAACTGTTGTAAGGATTTGGATTGTACCATAAGTCAATTAATAGAGTGAAAAGGCCTTATTTGTGACGTAAATTTTGGTAACGGATGACGTAAATACTGGATTGGATCAAACCTCCACAATTATATCTTTCGCATCCTTTCTATCATTTTATTTATTTATATTTGATTATGATTATTACTTAATTGATCAATGTATTTATGAATTACTTAATTTGATCTAGTTGTTCTTAAATTGCTTGATATAAAATTATTGTTCGAAAAAGTTTTGAAAACCAATTCACCCGGTCTTGGTTAGTCATTTTTCGGCTATAAATTGATATCGGAGTAAGGTACTCATTTTGAAATAATAATTTTAAAATCTTGAGCAATGGCTAACCGAAATTTTCAAAATCTTAAGGGACATTCTGCAAATCATATTCCTTTTTTTGATGGTACTGATCATAACTATTGGAAGGCTAGAAAGATGATACACATTCAATCAATAAATTATAATATTTTGAAGGTTATTGAATTTAGTCATTATGTGCCTACAAAAATTATTAAGGATGATAGGAATTTGGATCGAACTATTTCAAAACTTAAAGAGGAGTACAATGAAGAGGATAAACGAAAATTGTCTTCCAATGCTAGAGCCAAAAATTTACTCTATTGTGTTTTAGATATCTTAGAAGTCACCCATATAGGTACTAGCAAAGTAAAAGAAACTAAGATAAATATTCTGGTTAAAAACTTGGATAATTTCTTTATAAAACAAAATGAACATATTGCTAATATAATCTCATTTTACCGATATTGTAAATAGTCTTATAGGATTTGATCGAAAATTTAATAATGGTGAACTTATAAGCAAAATACTTAGATCTCTCTCGAAGAATTGGAGTTCATTGAGAATGTTGACAGAAAACACCAAAAATACCAACACATATCCATTGGAATAACTTTCTGGAACATCGATGACATATGAACTAAATCACTGAGACAAAGAAGGAAACAAGAAAAGCAAAGAAGATGAATCGAATGAGCCTCCTAAGTGTCAAGTTACTTTAAAATCGACAATTGGTGAAGGCACTACAAGCAAAAATATGAATGATAATGAACTTGATGAACTAGTTTGTCTTACAAAAAATGGAGGGTTTTCACAATAATCGACGATTCCAAAATAGAGATGAAAATTGTAGTAGAAAAGAGTAAAAGGATTGTTTGCTACGATTTTGAAAAATTTGGTTACAAAAGAATAGAATGTCCTAACAAAAAGAGATTTATCATAAAGAAAGCACTCCAAATAACATGGGATGAAAGTGGTGATGACCATGAAGAAGGTGAGAGTCAAGAGGATGTTATCAACATGTGCTTCATGACTATTGAAAATGAGGTAAATTCAAATGAAAATTCTTTATATGATTAATTATCTGCCTCATATGATGAACTCCTTGAAGAATTTAAAAATCATGCCCTCAAACACTCTATTCTCAAAATGAAAAAATTCTTTATTGGAAAATGAGGTAAAGAAACTTTTGAAGACTCAAATGATTTTGGAAAAGAAAACATCAATTATTATTATTTAATTAAGGAGAATTCCTTTTAACAAGAAAAGATCTTAAATTTGACTCGAATTGTTCCAAAATTTACTCAAGACAATAAAAATTTCGATCTAATGTTTGGTAAACAAAAATGAATTTTTTATAAAGGAATAATTGGATATAAACCCCTTTTCTAAACAAAAGTCTCTCAAAAATATCTTTGTTAAAGTCTCTGCCTCTTCTCCTCCAAATGTAATTTTTGCAATAAAAGTGAACATGTAACTTTCAATTGTTTAATCAAGAAATTATATTTTGAAGACAACTATAAGTGGATTCAAAAACCCACTAACACAACCTACCAATGACCCAAAATTGCAGGGTACTAAAGATAAAAAATTGAATTATTTTTGTAGATACCAAAGGAAATAGAGAGCAAATAATTCCTAGATCATGGATGCTCAAAGCACATGATCGGATATCAAACTTTAATGTTAACTCCAAAAAGAAGGATGGAGGTCATGTCACTTTTGGAGACAATCCAAAAGGAAAAATCCGTGACATCAGAAATATTGGTAATCACTCATATTCCTCTATTTCAAATGTTCTATTAGTTGATAATATCAAACATAATTTAATTAGCATTAGTCAATTATGTGATAAAAAACTATCATATCAATTTGATTCTTTTAAGCGCCTTACTGAGGATACTACATCAAAATAGATAATATTTATAAGAAGCCGAAATAAGTATGTTTATGTCATAAACATTGAATTTAAAAGTGAAACAAAACGTTTATCAAGTTTTAAATACAATACTTGGATGTGGCATAGAATATTAGGTAATGTTAGCATAGACCTACTTTCAAAAATTTTCAAAAACTACTTTGTTAAATAGTTGCCAAATTTGAAAATTAAGGGAAAAAAAATTGTGATGCATATCAATTTGGAAAACAAGTAAAGAATTCTTTTAAACTACAGCAACATTCTTCAACTACAAGGCATTTACAACTTCTCCATATGGATTTTTTGGACCATTTACAACCGCAAGTTTAAGTGGCAAATAATATGCTTTCGTCTTTGTTGATGACTTTTCTAGATTACTTGTATCCTATTTTGGAACCTAAAAGGTGAAGCTTTGAATGCATTTAAACATTTTTGTAAAAAAGTTCAAAATGAAAAGAGGTACCCTATTACCATTAAGAGTCATCATGGTGGAGAATTTGTCAATATTGCATTTGATGATTTTGCAAAATTAATGGTTATGAACATAATTTTTCGGCTCTTAGAATTCCTCAACAAAATGGGGTAGTAGAAAGGAAAAATAGTACATTACAAGAAATTGCTCGAAATATGTTAAATGAAACTGGTTTTTACCAAAATACTATTGGGCCTAAACCGTTAATACCACTTATTATATTGTGAATAGAGTCTTAGTTAGTCTAAAGAAAACAAAAACTCCTTATGAACTTTGAAAAAATAGAGTTCCAAATATCGGTTACTTCAAAGTGTTTTGGCTATAAATGTTTTATCTTAAATACTAAAGAAAATTGGAAAAAAATTGATTTAAAGTTCGATATTGAAATATTTCTTGGTTATTCATCTACTAGCAAAGATTATCGAGTCTTCAATAAAAGAACTACAGTTGTTGAAGAATCCATGCATATAATATTTGATGAAGCTAATCCTCTTAATCAAGAGAAACATATCGATGTTAATGTAGGTTTGTGAATTTCTTTTGAGCAAATGAATATCCAAAATCAAAATAAGGAAAATCCTAAAAATCTTGAAGATCAACAAGATGAAAAAGATGCAAATGTGCAACAAGATAAAGTAAAATCTCTGAAAGTACAAAGTGATATATCTCTGCTTAAGGAATGGATGTTTGTCCAATCTCATCCAAAAGAGAATATCATTTGTGTTTCATCCATAGGGATGCAATTCCCTGCCCCGTCCACGCCTCGTTACCCGTTTAAGGTGGGGTGAAGCTGGGGCGGGGCGGAGAGGGGGCGCTGCCCCGTTTATTACCCGTTTGTTATTTTTTAATTCAGCTTTTAATATAAGTATTTAATTAAAAATAGATTAGTGGCCAAATTTATATCCTAAAAGACAAATTATATTAGCAAAAGTAATTTCATTTAAGATTAATTTGTAAAAATNGCAATATCCTACCGCGCTAAGCTATTTCCCGCCCCGTTTCATGTTTAAGGCAGAGCAGGGCCCCTTTTAATATAGATATTTAATTAAAAATAGATTAGTGACCCAATTTATATCCTAAAAGACAAATTATATTAGCAAAAGTAATTTCATTTAAGATTAATTTGTAAAAATTAAAACTAAACTAAATTAAACGGGGCGCGGCGCGGCGCGGCGCTCGTTCCCCGTTCCCGCCCCGATACCCAATTAAGAGGGTTATCCCCGTCCCGTTGGGGACGGGGCCCCGCGGGTATCGGATTTGTAAAATTTTTTTGCCATCCCTATTCATCCAAAGGTGTAAGTACTAGAGCTTCTACTAGAAATCATTTTAATATTATGCTTTTTTTCCACAAATTGAACCAAAGAATTTCAAATAAGATGAATTTGATGAATTTTGGATTATAGCTATGCAAGAAGAACTAAATCAATTTGAAAGAAATTATGTTTGAGATTTTGTTGCTAGACCAAGTGATCAAATCATTATTCGTAAAAAAATGGGATTTTTGAAATAAATGAGATGAAAATGAGATAATTGTGCGTAAAAAGACTAAATTAGTGGCCCAAGGTTACAATCAAGAAGAAGATATAGACTTTAAAGAAATATTTGCACCGAACGCTAGATTAGAATCCATTCACGTGCTTCTTACTTTTGCTTGTCATAAAGAATTTACCCTTTATCAAATGGACGTCAAAAGTACCTTCCTAAATGGTTTTATTCTAGAAGAAGTATTTCTTAAGCAACCCTTGATTTCAAAAATCACAAGTATTTGGGTAATATTATCAAACTAAGAAAACATTTTTATGGTTTAAAACAAGCTCCTAGAATATGGTATGAAAGATTGAGAATATTTCTTCTTTCAAATCATTTTTCGATGGGAAAAGTGGATAGTGCACCTTTTTCTTCAAAACTAAATATGATGCCACTAAAATTTTCCTTTGTAAAGAATTTTATCGAGAAAAATTATGTTGATGAAATTTTTGGTGCCACTAACATTTTCCTTTGTGAAAAAATTTATAAATGTAGTAGAGAATTTGAAATGAGCTTGATGGGGGAACTCAAGCTTTTTCTCGAGCTTCAAATCAAACAAACTAATGATAAAATTTTCATTAGTCAAACTACGTACATTATGGACATGGGTAAATAATTTGAAATGGAGTAGTTGAAGCGAATGAATATTCGAATGAGTTCATCAATCACGTTAGTCAAAGACGATCAAGGTACATCCGTAGACAAAACAAAATATTGAGGTATGATCAGATCTCTTTTTTACTTAACTATTGGTAGACCCGATATTATTTTAGTGTGTACTTATGTGTTAGATTTCAATCAAATCCTAAATAATCACACCTTAGTGTCATAAAATGAATCTTTAGATATCTTAGTGGCAGTAAGATATTGGGTCTATGGTATCTTAAGGGCATTCAAATTGTCTTACTTAGCTATTCAGATGACGATTGGGCTAGTGCATGATTGGTCATAATAGCACTAGTGGAACTTGTCACTTTTTAGGCTTTGCACTTGTATTGTGATTTAGTAAGAAACAAAACTCCATTACATTGTCTATTGCCGAAGCCGAATAAATTTCGGTTGTTAGTTGTTGTGTTCAAGTTGTATGGATGAAACAAACGCTAAGTGACTATCATTTATCTTTTGATCATATACATATCATTTGTGATAATATTAGTGCCATAAACTTATCAAAAAATTCCATTTTACAATCTAGAACCAAGTATATTGACATTAGACAACACTTTTGAAGAGATTATGTACAAAAGGGAGATATTAGACTAGAATTTGTTAATACTTAAAATTATTGGTCGACATTCTCACTAAACTTCTAGCACTTATGAGAATTATTGATGAATTTGAAGTATGTAGCTAAGTTTTATTCTTACATAATTGATCGTATGTGCATCATTGGTTGAAATTTATATAAACTTTACTCAATTGACTATACTTTTGACATTTCGTCACTCATACTTTGAATAATATTTTGTTATACATGTGATGATTATCCTCTTGTTTAAACTTATATATATTTGACCTTTTTGTTTTGTTGAGGAGGAATATTATTCCTTTATATGGTTGATTTAAAATTTTGATCATATATGTCGCACTCTTCCTCTTATATGTGCTATCTTTTTGCTCATGTGAAAAGGGGACAAATGAACAAAATAGATTTTATATGCTTTGAATGATCAAATGGTATACTTTGAATCATCTATTATTTGATATGGTTTGTAAAAGATAGAGGCATAAATATTAAATTTGATATCTTTATTCCTTATCCCTTATTAATATTATTTTTCAAATCATCTTGTTTGTTGTGATCAAAAATGAGAAAATTGTTGACATATAACTGATTATAACCTTAAAGTTCTAATTATAACAAAAAAATGAATCTTGTTTACAAATAATTAAATTTAAGTGATTATAATCTTCAACGAATCCGATGCTAGATCAATCGATCATCGTCAAAAGATCAAAATCAAGACTATCAAATCGACTCACGATGAAGGTTAAGATCAAAGTCAAGTCTTTCAAGTATTCAAGACAAGAGCTTAATAGCCCAACTTCAAAGAAAGATCAATAGGAGAGATTGAAAGTCAGACTTTAAAGAAAGATCAACACGAGAACCTTGCTTCAAAGAATTGTCAAATAGCAGGCCTTCTAAATCAAATGTAAATGTACTAATATTTTGATCTTTAGTAATGAATGATTCAAACTCAAAAATCATTTTATACACTAAAAACTATTTTGACTATCACTTGCATAAAATATTTTGATCAAATGTAAGGTTTATTTTCCAGAAAAAAGGTCGGCGACGGTCAACCAGCGTTCCTAACGGTCAAAATTTTTTTTACCATTCTGAGTTCTAACTTTTTTGTCCAACGACTATATTTTAGTCATCCGGACATGTGGCGTTCAACTAGATACTCATCCGAACTTCCAGAAAATTTTGCACATTTTTTCTGTAAATGGATTCTCTTTTTGAATTCAATGTATGGTTCTCCAAGTGCATTAAATAGAAGAATATTCAAGCAAAATTTTTTAAACTTTCATTGCATTTAATTCATCTTCTTCATATTAAAACTTTGATTAATTAAATCAAACTCTTAAATCATCATATTCATCAAAGCTTCTTATCACTCTCTTGGTACTAAACTTATTGCTGTCATTCATTAAAAAGGATATATATTTTGAGCAAATCTTTGAATTTATATTACATCTATTTCTTCTACTTCTTTATATCAAAAACTTTGATTGATTGAATTGAAATTTTGAATCATCGCATTCATCAAAGTTTTTTCATCTAACACTTGAAACATTATTTATTGCTATTCATTGAAGTGTTAACCTCTTTTGGTACTTAATTCATTTGTATCATTTATTAAAAGAGAAATTTTATTGTAAAATTATTGCTTCAAACTTGTGAGGCATATTGAGGTCGTTTGAAAGCTCAATATTGTATAAGGATCGATATTTTTTGTTTGTAAGTCATCAAAACTTGTAAGGGTTTTGTTTTCACTACAAGTAAATCAATATAGTAAAAAGGTCTTGTTCATGACGGAGAGCTTAGTAACGGAAGACGAAAATCATTGGTTTGGATCGAACCTCTCCAATTATATCGTTTGTATCATCTCTATCCTTTTACTCATTTTTATTTGCTTACAATTATTGCTTAATTGTTGAACGTGCTTATGATTTACTTAATTTGATCTAATTATTATTAACTTGCTTGATATAAAATTATTGTTTGTAAAAGTTTCAAAAACCAATTCACCTTCCATGGGTTAGTCGTTATTAAGCTATTAGGACGGGTGGTCGGGTAATTGAGGTGAGATCTTTTCTTAGGGTAATTTATCCATTAGTTACATATGTTGATCATTTATTTGATTAATTTGATGTTAATTTTTGTTCTCCCGTGTGTTGAACATATTGAAAAAATCTATGTATATTACCTTATGATGTGCTTTCATCGCATGTGCATCGTCACCTATTATTGTATGTTATTATGTGCTCTTGAATGAATGTAATGTGTTTACATTGTTTTTAGCATAACATATATTGCTTTGTCTAAAGTTGTATTACTTGCTAGTTAGGTATAAAATGCGTAGTTTCGCTCACTATGTATTTTTTATTGTAGTGGGGTTTGACCTTAGCCCCTGGTGAGTACACTTAGTAGGTATTGTAAGTGTTATACCCTAGGTCCAATAAAGTTTGGATATAAACACTTTTAATATATATATATAATCGGTGCATATTT
>CAIGRK010270842.1:0-10626 GCA_903798315.1 Fraxinus greggii | reverse complement strand
GGGGTAGGTATGGGACCAATGGTCAAGCTTTAAATTATTTCAAAGACTAATTTCAAGATTTTAATGGTGGCTAAGTTTTATAATGGTATTGACCTTCCCAATTTAATTCAATGGAGAACTAAAAGTCGTTTGAATTTTTTGTCCTAAAGCAATAAATGGAGCGAATTTAGGGCAAACTTATCTTTCTTAGACGTCTTTTTATGTAAGCATTTCCTTGACCCAATCAAGGAGGCGAATTTTTCGATCAAGTTGACGACGATGTTCGAAAAATTCAAATGTTGAACCACATCAAGCAACTTCCTTTTCATAAATAAATAAAAAGTTGGTCCATATTAAATAATTGAATGTTGCTATGTACAATTTTGACAATTCTAGCAAGTGTTTGACAATATGAAAAATTTGTACGCCCTACAAATTTAGAAAAAAATAATGTTATTTATCTCATCATTTTGGCTGCGACGGCTCATTATAACATAGACTATTATTTTGCATTCGAGCTAAAAAAAATTGAGGGATTTTATATTAAAAATTTCCTCGGTAAAAGAATTATCGTTATGTATATGAAAATCCAATCTTAATTTAAAATTTTCTTGCATTTTATTTAACTATCGAGATAATATTTTAAAGATATTTTGCAATTTCTTGGACAAAGCCTTTCGATACCTTAAACAAATGCGTCGATTACATCAAGGTATCTTCTCTTCAATGTTTTAGTCAACAATGTATAGGAAATATATAGATCGAATAATGTAGAATGTATCTTAATTGTCTATAGAGTTTGCTCTAAATTAGTTGACAAATAAAATAAAAGGCAGGAAAAGAGAGACAAACTTTTTTTTATTTCTATAATTTATATTAATTAATATTCAGTGCTGATGTACTTGAATTCGTAGGCAAACTCTACAATATAACAACACGCATCTTATTTGAGAGTTTGACCAGAATTCAACCTAGTTGTTTTCTGACCTGAAATAGGATAAGATTTTGGTTGGAATTAGACCAATATTTGGATTGAAATTTAAGACTTACATCATTAATATGAAATATTTGGTGTTATTTATTGGTCGCTTGGAAGTTGAAACTAGGAAATTTTACTAATATTTGTTCACTTCAAAAATAAAATGTCTTATTAGAATATGTATCCGAAATCTTGCTTCATGAGCATGAGCCCCCATAGTTATACTCGTTGGAATAAGTACAGCAGAATCTTTTGACAGAAGGGATGACAGATATACAGATGTAGTCACTGCATTGACTGATTTAAAACTATTTTTTGTCTAACATCAAATGAATGCTTGCAACATAACTAATCTGTATACCTATGTGTATAATTCTTCTGTACACGTAGGATTCTATATGCTGGGCCATTCATCCAATAAAATAAAATAAAAAAGTGAGGTACTAGAAGCCGTGAAAGTTCTTAGCAAATAAAATAAATTATTTTCTAAAACTAAGTAATTAATTAAAAAAGTTGCAGTCCAAAAACGTGTTAACTCAAGCGAAGAATTGGAAAATTGTCTTTGAAGTGTTCGACTTGTTGGTTTTTTTCCACACAGGCGACTAATTTGAATATTCTAGGCATTCCAGATGCATGGCTGCCTACAAGTATTAAAAGTTGGAGAGTAAACTTCTTGCAAAGGCTATTTTTTCCTTCATTAAGCAAATTTTTATCCCAACTGAGAGCTTCACAGGCACATTTTCTCTTGCCTAACATTAAAACTTCAACAGGGATTTCTTATACGTAGCTTTCCAGGTGAGTTTTCGGGTTTTTTTTCCTTTTTTCGTGTAGCTAAACTGCGTATTAGAAATAACCAGTTACTTCACAGGTTTGAAAAATGTGTTGCCCACCAAGCAAAACTGCGCGTATAATCCTCGTTGCCATGGTCCTGGCCTTAAACTTGACACAACTTCCAGGACTGCCAACCTATTCCAACCCTTTCCATTCAGGTAACTGTTCTACCTTTTCTTTTTCGAAGCTTACGGCGTAAAATTTGTACCAAAATAACATGAAATACATAAAGGCTAATTCAAGTTGTCCAAGCAACTTTTGATTAAGCTGCAAATAGTTCAATGAGACAGTTTCTGATTTCCAGGAAGACACTTGGCTGAAACAGAAGGAATTAAGCAATCTGACGATACCGTGAGAGTCGACCCTTTGGACAGTTTCAACAAGTACAGAGGAGGATATGACATAACGAACAAGCATTACTGGAGTGTAAGTCTACATACCCCAACCACGAAAGTAGAAAGACATAATCGTGATGATTTAAACACTAACGCTTTCTCGTCTATTTTGTTCAGTCTACTGCCTTCACAGGGATATATGGATATGCCATTGCAGCGGCATGGCTTCTATGCGGTATTGGATATGGAGGGTTTCTTCTTGTAACCAGAACTTGTTGTATAAAGAACAGAAAGCTAAAGAAGAGATTGCCTTGTCTTAAGCAGTGTTATCTACATCATCTGCTTTTGGCTACTTTCTTTACCATCTTAGCAATGTAAGCAATAAATCCTCTCGCTCAACTCTTGTCATATTCAACTAGTAAATAATACTACAGCTATAAAGGTTATCGAAATATTTCACAGCCAGTTACATAGTACATATAGAAAGGGAAAAAAATAAAAAGTCCATTCAATATTTTCGAGAAAAAAGAACAAGCTTTTTCCACCAATTGCTTTGAGTACAAGGTATTTAAGTGCATATTTTGTATACAGTATTGGACAAAACCCGACAATATAATATACAAGAGTTTAGCTTCATTTTTAGTTTTCTACTGTCGAATCCGCCTTATTAAACAAGCCGTAAGAGGGAGGGAGGGAGAGAGATTTATAAAAAGTGTGTGCATGTTCTGTCAGCATCCTATTAAACTATTTGCTATTATTATCATTTTCAGAACTGCAACTGGCCTGGTTCTTGGAGGGAATGCAAAGTTCCATTCCAGAGCAAAGACTGTGATAGACATTATTATTGATACAGCAGATAATGCAACGGATACCATACACGAGGCAACGGGAGCAATGAAGAACATGAGTACCAATTTGGGAGAAGCTAATGGAAGTTCTGAAACTACAAACTTCCTAACTTCTACATCCCGTAGACTCGACACTCAAGCTGCAGATATAGAAAGACAAGCGAGGAAGAATAGACGAGCCATTGATAAGGGCCTCAAGATAGTGTAAACTCTCTCTCTCTCTCTCTCTCTGCATGTGTATGTATTCATATACACGTGTATTCATCTGAGGGGAAGATCTTGAATACTATTTCATTTGTGATTGCAGGTATATAGTTACTACATTGACGATTTCATTGAATTTGGTAGCTGTAATTGCTCTATTAGGTAATCTAGATTCCTTCAGAAACATACATATTTAAGTTATGAACAAAAAATCACAACATTTATCTTTCCATCTTTTTAATAAAATAAACTCTCTTTGAATGCAGTATTTGGAGTACTAAAATTTCGGAGGATTCTTTATATGTAAGTTACAGTATATGAGATCATACATAGTTTCTTGTGAAGTTAAATGCACGAGTTTCTCATGTATTTACCTAAACTCTTGCAGATTAATTGCACTATGCTGGATTCTCACCGTCCTCTACTGGGTCTGTTTTGGGGTCTATTTCTTCCTTGGAAAGTATGCTTTCTATTTGCCTTTCCTAAAAACATTACATCATTAAAAACAAACAAATTTGTACAGATACAGAGAATGCATATACAGAAACCTGATTAATGATATGTTGGTATTGTTCCAGCTTTGCTGGAGACACATGCACAGCATTTGAAAGCTTCCAACAGGATCCCTATAACAACAGCTTGAGCTCCATTCTTCCGTGTGACGATTTGGTTTCAGCAAAATCAGTCCTGACCGATGTTAGTACCGAGGTTTACAACCTGGTGAACGAGGTAATACTCTATTTCACCAGGAAGAATGAAAATAGTTATTAAGGAAAAAAAATTTGTATATCTAATGATGGTTGAAAATCAATGCAGGTGAACAATAATATATCTTCATCATATGCAAACATAGTTCAAATTTGCAACCCTTTCTCGCCACCACCTAATTATGAATTTCAGCCTGGGAGTTGTCCAGCCAGTTCAATCAAAATAGGAGACATCCCTCAGGTGAGCATGAGAAATAGAAGGCTACTTTACCATAAAAATCTTCTCGAACATCAATATTTTGCATCTAGTTTTGTAACTTACTAGGCTTCCATTTTATGAAGGTGTTGAGAATGCTGACTTGTCCTGGTNGGTGAGCATAAGAAATATATGGTTACTTTATCACCACTCGTAGTTTTATGTCGCGCATCTAGTTTTGTAACTTTTGACTCTTGCACTTTTTGAAGGTATTGAGAATGCTGACTTGTCCTGGTTCGGTGGGTGATACCTGTAATGGAGGGATCCTAATTCCCGCTAACGATTTCAATACTGTAGAGGCTTACTCAACTTCAATACAAGAGTTACTAGACGTTTATCCTGGTATGGAACACTTGGTTGAATGTCAGATGGTGAAGGATGCTTTCTCTGAAATCCTTCACGATTTCTGCAAACCTTTAAAGAGATACGCTAGAATGACTTGGGCAGCATTGGTGTTTCTATCAGTGGTAATGGTGGCTTTGGTACTTATATGGACAATTGAAGTACACCATGAGCAAGAACATCATTCTTTAGGTGGTTCTATAAAACCCCACTCTAAAGCAGCAGATATTCCAGAATCTGAGACAACAAAAGAATCTAACAAAGACCAAATCCCAATCTAGCCCTGTAATTAGCGATTCAGTTCCAGGACATTCATTAGCTTACCATACGGCACATAATACGTTCCAGAATCTCTTAAATAGATAGTAGAGATCGGAAAGATGACGAGTCATAAACACGATATGAAACATATCTCGGTAGAGTAACCAATAGTGAACATTTTTTTTCCTACAGCAGAGTCGGTATACAGTGATATTTGTAAATAGCCAAATGAGGGGACAAACCCCTATAGCATGTAATGAAAAATTTTCAGGCAAGTGAAATTCATATTTATTGTTTTATTCCTCCGCAATATTTTGTAAGCTAAATAGCAAAGAGAAACATATACATAATAATCACACCATATATGAAAGCATAAGCTCATTGCACAGTAAAGAATTGGTTCAGCAAGAGTAGTCTTCACTCTTAAATTCTGTGCTTCCTTCTGCAACAATTCTAGTATATCTGACCCTTGTTTCACTCCAGTTTATAATCTGTCAAACCACTTTTTATCTACATATTTCATGAGACCCACAAGTACTATTCACTTATCCACCAGTTCTATCTGTTTGTAACTTAAACCGATTATAGCGATTACAGGGAAGTCAGAAGAAATCCCATTATTCTACCTAAGGAGGTTAGGTCTCTTACATAACATAAACAACTCCCCAAACATGAAATTTTAATCATGACCAAGGCTAGCTCCATATAAGTTTATAATAGAGAAGGTAGATATCCTTGATGAAGCATAATTTGGCAACGTCAAGGGACATGCAAATTATATAAGTTAACCTCGGTCTAATCAGCGAACTTTTGCAGAACATTATTTTAACCTTTTACAAAACAAGGGGATGAAGATTAAAGGGCATCCTGCATTAATGCGGCATATCAACAAGAACTGATGATGTAATTATGAAAAATAACTTCAATTTTAAAAATAAACTCCACAAGACACTTGATAACAAGCCATAAAACAGATTGCAATCTGATAACAAAGACGTCAAACAAGTGACGAACAAGTTTTAGATTAAGCATAGTGACCGAGAGTGTCACCTCCCAAAACTAAAACTATGTAAATCTACGAGAGTAGTATCTCATACTAACATTTTGCATAACATAACGTTCCATAACAAGTAGTCCAAAATAAATTAAAAGCAATGTGCTACAACACCAAGCATGACGGATCTTTTTGCAAATTTGCAAATTGCCTTCTTCAAAAAAAGATGACACGCAAGAGCTCCATGAACTCTGGATGGGTTACAAAAAAGCTGAAGCATCATTACGAATTGCCTTCGTCCTGCAAGAAGGAAACAGCTGTAAGGCCACACGCATAAGCTATAACAAAAGAAAATTAAGCCGGTGAATTAATTTATGCCAAGACAAGAAATATTCAACACGATTGTGTCAAAAAAGACACCCGTAAGCTTTGGAAACTAGAATTACCATATACTTCGAACAGTCGTCGATCCTCTTCATTCTTAATCCACATAGATAAATACAGAGAGAGAGAGAGAGTCATATATTATTGTGATATCTCAATTGCATAAAGGATATCAAAAAAATCCAGATATAAATAATATTTCTATCATTTCGAATAATCGACAAAATATAAAGATAAATAGCACCCACCCTATCATTATTAGCATCAATTCCTTGAGTGTCATTTTTCAATATAATTAACGAAGAAAATTGAAATACATACATCTGGTACTGAACAAACCGCCTTCACTGGCAGCATTATGTAAATATTGCAGTGAAAGAAATTACAAACTTATACATAATGGGGACATAGCCTAAAATCCACATATTTAATTTATTATGAACATTCCTAGAGGTAAAAACATAGGATAAGAGTTGAAAGACAAGTCCAGATTACTTTTACCAGTTTAAACTTATATCTTAGTTATTTGAAACCTATGTAGGTTTGCTGTTCATTGCTTTGAACTGATGAATTAGACTTTTTATATATTTTAATTTACCATGGCTAATATTTGATCAAAATATTTGGAAAGACAGATGTTGCAGGAATCCTATTACTCTTAGGAGGAGGAGGAGGAGGAGGAGGAGATTTCAACATATTAAAGGTACATACAAGTCACAATTGATGTTCTCTCAGTGGAATGTATAATTGCTACATGAATTGTCATGTCAAGTTGAGCTAGAGAATTCCAGTCCATAGAGGAAACTAATATATGAACCCATTATAAAGATTCGAGATTGACTCTAGAATCTCTCGCAATATGTTATGATATGGGACTTGAATCCCCCGTTGAAATTATTGGGCTTTCGGTACTTGGTTTATATAACTTGGTCTCTCCAACAATCGAGCGACGCGGATGGTGATGCCGGCATAACAGAGTTCATCCGGGACTAGTCATGTTCAACGTGGGCCTCGGGATCGCGAAACGTGGTGGAATGTTATGATTCTCATTACAAGTTATGTGACTTGAATTCCACTTCAAAAGTATGGGCTTTCGGTGTGTGGTATATATAGTTTTGGGCTCTCCAACTTCAATAACTAGCTTTTGAAGTATAACTCTCTTAAAATATATATCATAATCACATTGTTTAGCACATGGATTCAAATGCAAGAACAGTCCTAAGAAATTATTACATCTATGATCTATCCTTTATTCAATATTGTTGACCATGGTGATTTTGTGTAATGATAAGGATTATACTCAAATCCTAGGACAAAAATATTAGAACATGATCAATACAACTGTGTAGGTGAAGATAAATTGGTTAAACAAGAGCAAAAAAAATGTTATTCATCAAATCCTCTGTAACGCGGACTCTTCAACTAGGATAACATGTGTCAGATACCGACACACATCGGACACTCTACGATGATCATTTTTCCTTTTTATTAGAAATAATATATATTTTTTATTCAAAATTATTAGTAAATAACAAATAGGTATGCATATAACAAGTATAAAACTAAAATTATACTATATAAATTAAGAGTTTTAAGAATTTAATTAGCATGTCGACAAAGTATCCTGTCGGTATTTTCTTGAAAAATCGCGTGTCGGCGTATCGTACATGTATAGTGTCGACACACATGTTCGTGTTGGTACATCATAAATCAAAACCAATGCATAGAAGACATAATTAATAACAAGTTATATTGTATACAGCCACGCGCACTATTAAGCAAAATTGTAATTTTCATACCTAGTTTGGAAATCGTGACCTGAACATAAAACATGTAACCTACAAATAATTGCAGCTATTTCTCAACAATCTACTGGTAACACCAAACACAACCTGTCATGGTTCTCATGCAAAGTATGGGACTTGAATCACACATCGAAAGTATGACTTTCAACACGTAGTTTATATAAATTTGGGTTATCCAACATCAACAACTAGATTGCATTGGGATCGTGAAGTATGGTGGATTGTCATGTTTCCATTGCAATGTATAAGACTTGAATCCCACGACGAAAGTATCGACTTTCGGTGTGTAATATATTTAGACTTGGGCTCTCTCCTAAGATCTATATGACAACCATAAATATTTTTCACACCACGAAATGGAAAAATAAAAATAAATGCCCACTGCAATTAAAGATACTGATTCATATAATGATGTGTTAATCACTGTATTTTACTACGAGTCTGGCTTCAATTCCACTTTGTAACAAACCAACAGATTTTTCCCTACCAAAACTATTGAGTATTGGGGGTTCCACCTCAATCTTCAAGATAAGCAGCCCTTATTCGTTAGTTATTATTATCTTGGATTCCATTTTAAAAAGATCAAACCTAGTTAATAATTAGCACAATGCTCCAAGGCCTTATATCTTCATTATTATCGTAATAGATGCACCTCAAAATTTCCAATTCTTAAAAAACAAGGACCAAAAATATTATAAAATTTTCAAAAATTATTGTAACGTGTAGCAGAAAAAAACCGTACCTGTTGCGGAGTGTGTTTATGGGGAAGAAGGGATTCCATATTGGAAACTCGGGTATCTATAGAATTAAATTTTTCATTCAACTGCAGCCCACAAAAAAGAAGAAATTTATGAAAACTGTTATAAATAAATACAGTTCATATGCATATATGTTGAATTCATACAACATTACCTGGGAAGAGATGCATTTGCGATCAATCCAGAGATCTTTAAAAACGAAATGAGTCATTACAGCAGAGGTGGAGGCAAAACCCAGTGAGAACCATAACAATCTTGTTCTTATCATTTTTCTTTATTTCTTGTGTTCCTTTTCCCTGATCTCCGTGTTCTGCAGAGAAGATGGTAGACTGCGTGCAAGTCGGGTGTTATCCAGGCTCGATTAGAATATGTGGGTGGACATCGAACCGGATTTTCCGGTCCTGTCGAATCTGTAATTGTGTTATTAGTTTAAAGAAAAAAAGTACAAGTGTGTTTAATTGTCATATCTTAGGAAAAATAATATTTTCCTTATTTTTAGAAAAATAAAAACATACCATCCTAAAGAAAAAATTATTTTCTTAAAAATAAGAAAAATTATGTATATTTTTAAAAATTAAAAAATATATTAAATGAAAAAAAATAGCAATCAAACACTTCATAGTAGAAATTTGAGTGGAAAACTAAAATTTTCCATGGAAAATAAATTCAATCAAACACGCTAAGGGTGAATTAGGTCCAACATTCATTAGACTTTAAGCCACTTGCCATATTAAATTTAAATTTATTTTTTAATACTTTTTTTTATTAATTATACATTTTTCAATAAAATAATATTACATATAAAATCGAAAAAAATTTCCTTCATTTTTAACCGCGCATTTTTCAAAAAATTATTATTTTCCTCGTTAAAATGTGAAATAATGAAACCCAAACAGGGCAAAAATTGGTGTTCACTCTACAATTTTTATTTTCTCGCACCACATTTTAATTGTATTTAAAATATTTCTAACGATTTTTCATATCATTCTTATCCTTAAACTTTTCATTAGTTAACACAGTTTAATATCCAAAAATCCATTGAAATAGCGTAAAACAACTTACTTTTCTGTCGTATTTTTAAAATAAATAAACAAAAGGTGCAAAAAAATATTTTTCATTTATTTCAAAACACGAAAATAAAATATTTTTATATAAATCATCATGAAAAAACAAGATGTATTAATTAATATAAGGTTGAAAACAAGAATTCGACGAAAAAAGCTAAGAAAATAATTGCTACAACGAACAAAATTTTAGGAGTTTAAATATAATTAAAATGTAGTTTATCAAATAAAAAATGTGATGGCAATATAATCACCCTTAAAATTATACACAAGTATCAATAATGTATTCATACCACAATTTTTAATAACTAGACTATATTTTAATTTTCGAAACCTTTAAATACTATCATATTTATGTCTTAAATTTTTCTCTTCGCATTCCAAATTATGTAAAATATAAAGACTAATTAGTCAATTGTATTATTTGAATAAGAAAAATAAATAATAATACAAAATTGTGATTATGTATTTGACCCAAATTTTAAAGCACGTTAACAATATTTTTGGATAAAAATCATGAATAAGGATAGGATTTTTTGATTTAACAAAATATAAAAAATAAAAATGTGATGAAGAAAAAAGTTAAAGATATTAAGATATGAACAAAGGTTGAATGGCTTTTAATGTAATAAAAATGTGGTGTATTTACCAAAACATGTGATATTAATATAATCACCCTTGGTAAGTTAGACGTAAATATTAAGTGGTTTGACAATTTTGTCCGATAATTACAAGTAATGTGACCATTTGAAAATCTAGATTCGCCAATTTGACATAAGTTGAAGATTGAACCTATAATTTTTGACATATGGTTGATTTCATCCTTAATATTTTGATTATAAAAAATAAAATTAATATTATTTCTAACAATTGATTTTG
>CAIGRK010270796.1:0-14160 GCA_903798315.1 Fraxinus greggii | reverse complement strand
TTCAAAGACATGTTATTTAATTAAATAAGTGATTATGTTATTTTTTTAAAGATACAATATTCATGTTTAGTTTAAATTTATGGACATTCCAGATATTTTATTTATCGTTCCGCATTTAACGTGAAGAGAAGTAAGGTTTTGGTAGCACGCTAAGCTTTACAAAAATTTGGGGTGTTACAAAACATGAGGGGAAGTAGATAGCATTCATGTTCAATTGATCTCCCAAGGCTAAAATCCAGTTTTAAGCAGACTATACTATCTATAAAGACTTGTGCTTCATGGACTAAAGTGACCTGTAAACATAAAGTATGTGTTTTACGAAGTCCACAGTAGATATTGAGGAAATTCGCGATAAACTGAAATACTAGCCTAACTTCATTGGATGCCTTTGGAATCGGCCATTAAACACCATCACCAAGGATTTACGGGTTCATGAATGTCCCATCCCATGGTACATAAGTTCCTCACAATTGACAACAATGGACTAGTAAGATCAAGATCCACTAACCCAACCATATCATAGAGAGATCATGTTATGAGAGCAAACCTTTCAGGAAACTGTTCTAATACAGAAGAGGTTCAAAATCAATCACCCATTCCTGCAAAAAGCCTCTCCAAGAAATAAATGACATGAACACGGGTAAAACTCTACCAGAACCTATCACGCCTTTATCTTTGGCTTGCAAATGCCACTCAGTTGGGGTAAGAATCTTGCACGACCATATTCCAAAAGCCGGTTGCACACCGGGCCTTGATAAGCTTACTCCGTAGTATCTCCAAGACACCCACGAGGAGAGCTCAACATTAAGGTCCCCAGAATTGTATGAGTAAAAGGATGTCGAGAAGCTAGAAGAGATCTTATTTCCAACTACATTGAGCCAATAAGTGAATTATTTTGTCACTATCTGATCCAGCAATACATCTTATAAGAGGTCTAATAAACTCAAATCTTTCATATTAGTCTGAGTTAATTTTGGTCTGAGGCTCAATGATATCAAATCTTTCATATTAGTCCGAGTTAATTTTGGTCTACGGCTCCCTCTTCTAGCACGTTTTACACAAATTGAGTAACAATTGTAAATGAAGACTTAGTTAGGCTTATGCAGAACATGCCACAGCCATCTATGTCATCATTCCATTACTTATTTACTTCGTTTTCAATTAGTGCTACCTCCTTTATTGGACCATACCATTATTATTATTATTATTATTATAGCCTCACATCCATCTCAACATGTATTTCATTCATCCCATGCACATGTATCTTTTAGTTGACCAACAGTCAGGTCCATAAAGTACAACTGGTCTGGTCTAATAACCGTAGCATAAAACAACGTGTGTTTATTTGTCAGCCATCTCACTGTCACATAAATGCTTATAGCATTTCTCCATTCCGTCCAACCTACTTTAGTCTTAGATGAAAAGAAAGACACTTAAATAGGTATCTTTATTTAGATCTGTTCTACATGAGGAGTGTCCATCAGAGGGGGCCCTGGTAAATACAAATAAGATAGACCACTAACTATACATCAATCAACATATATATATATAATCTGAACAAAATGAACCACGGAAAAGAATGTCAAAGATGTTGCCTCTTTTGCCCTAGTATAAGATCAAAAAGTTGAATAGGATAATGACACAAGATTCTACTCAGGATGCTTACAGAAAACAAGGATAAAGTAATGGGAAACGAAAACCTTAGTATATTTTGTAAGCCGGATTCTAAGATGACTCAAGTCAGCATCTTTGAATACGTTCGTTGATATCGTTGAAAGAGGTCTCGTCAAACTTAGGATGGAACGAAGGCCTTTATCAGCAAACTTTGAAAAGAAATAGGATTTCCGTTTACCTACAGCATAGAAATGTTCCTATGGAAAGTTATAGACAGGTTCACATCAATAAATTATTACAGAAGGGCTTTAAGTAAATATCGGAAGAGAGCACACCAGCAGCAAACCTCAAGGGCAAAAGTGATGTTCGTATCTGTTCAAGAAATCATGAAAATGTTAGAAAGAAAGAAATATGGAGGGTTTTCAACCTAAGACAAATAATTTAATGCTGCTCTTGTGAATTTTTAGCCTGATGTATACCTTTGTGAGGTGTTGTCTAACCAAGCAATGACTACCAAATGTCAACAGACACAATTCTGCCCTCACCCTTCAGAGATCAAAAACAATAATAAAAGCCAACCTTCACACCAGTGTCATTATGTTGTCATAGGTTTAATATCCATTTCCAGTGATACTCATCAATTATCTAGTTGATTGCTTTTCATACTATATAGCTGGTTTATGGACAGAAATCAATATGCTCCAATAGCCACCACAAAGATTCAAAATTCAGGAAAGTGAAAAGCACATAATTCTGATGTACTGTTCTAATAGGAGGCATAACGGAATTTCCTTTTCATGGCCAGGAATAGTACGAAACTTCAGCTTTCAAAGTATGTAGCCATCAAACTACGACACAACCAACCATACAAGAATGACAAACTTATAAATATCTTTACATCACTGATTTAAAATGTAACATATTTAGGTAGCAAGTAATATCTTTAAAAATCTTAAGAATTTCCAGATAAAGTTCCAATTTAAAAAAAAAAAAAACAAAAAGTTTACTTTTTCAATAAGAATTGGCTTCAAACTATTTGAAAATATACGCTAATCTTCTGTAAACCGTTGAAGAACAAATCATTGATGAGCTCTTGTAGTGTTCGCCCTCGCATTAGAAGGTTCAAAAGAATGAAGACTTAGAGCAACTCCCCAGTGCACCTCAAAGTTGATCCCCTGCCTTAAAATACGGAATACAATGACAAAGCTCTCAAACCTTCCTTGAAAGTCTAATGCAAGATAGAGTTCAAGATCTAACTTATTCATTATTTATAAACATGAACTTCTGAAGAATTTACTATCTTAATTCTACCTCAATTCCTTCCTAGAGATATTTTAGGGGATCTACAGCTATGAATAAATCATAATCTACCAAGAATACAGGCTGTAAATAAAAAAAGGATATAAAAATATCAGGGCAGCAAACAATGCATGATATTTTCTAGATTTCCCTACACCCCTCCTCAAGGTGATATGTTCTTCATTCCTAGCTTGGCAGTAATTGACTGAAAAGGTGGAGTTGCAGGTCCTTTTGTTAGAAGGTCGACCAATTGTCTTTCAGTAGATGTGTATGGAGTAAAAACCAGACCATTGTCTAACTTTTCTTTGATGAAGTGGTGACCGATTTCAACGTGTTCAGATCGATCGTGCTGAACAGGGTTGTGAGTGATGCTACTGGCGAACTCGTTATCATAGAACAGTCTCATTGGACCTTCCCAGCCTACTTTGAGATCCTCAAGTATTATCATCCATAGGAGTTCATATACTCCTTTGCGATGGCCTGGAATTCAGCCTTTACGCTAGACCTAGAAACAACTGGTTAATTTTTACTCTTCCAGGTTAGCAAATTTTCCTCAAAACGGTACAATAACCTGAGGTCAATCTTCTATCTGTAATTGATCCTCCCCAATCTGCATATGTATCTACTTCCAGTTTGAACTCTTGCTTTTTTCTTAAATAAAATACCTTACCTGGAGTTAGCTTCAAATATCGAAGCACCCTCATCAATGCTTATATGTGGATATCCTTCGAATTGTGCATAAACTAACTCATAACACCAGACTATGTCAAGTCTAGTGTGTGATAAATAGAGTAATTTTCCTACTATTTATTGATACTTCCCTTTTTCTAATGGGACACTATTGGTTCATTCATCAAGTTTGTGTCCAACTTCGACTGGAGTGTCGACGGGTCTGCATCCCAACATTCCAGTTTCTTTAAGGAGATCCAATATGCTTTTTTCTGCAAAATCACGATTCTTCTCTTGATTGAGCAACTTCAATTTCTAGAAATATTTTATGTTTTCCAAGTCTTTTATCTCATATTCTTTTGCCAATCTCTCTTTCAATTTCTCAATTTCTTCTATATCATTCCCTATCACGACAATGTCATTCACATAAACTATAAGAGCAGTCATCTTACCCCCATTTGAGTCTTTTATGAATAATGTGTTGACCAAGTGGCAGCCAATCTTCAGAACTCAGACAGAATGGCTGGGTACAGAAGAATAAAGTTGATTCATGAAGCCTATCATACCCATTCATCGGAATTTACTCATCTTAGAAAAATTCATCTTTGCTCCTGACTTTTATGTGTTGATGACACCTAGATATATCTTCTCTTTTCCCTTCCCAACTGTACACTACCCCCCAGCCTCTCCCTCGCTCGCAAAGTCGCAAACACAAACCTTATGTGTGACTTCAGGTATTAGAACCTCTCACTCATAAGGTCATACCTGCTTTAATAAATCAGCGTGACTTGCTTCTTCATCACTCCAGCCCTCTGATTGAGCTATATTCGCATCAAGCCAAACTAAAATGGCTTCACAGAGATGCTTCTCACTGATCAAAGAAATCTGGAATTAGTGTGGAAGTGGACGTTATGTAAAATGCACTGGGATTATAATAAATAACTTATAACCTGTCTACAGTCAATTCGGGATCCTTTATAACAGAACATATTAACTCAAGAGGAATATTGTTGAAAGAGTTACAGGATGATGCCCACATCTGCAGAGAAAGACATGTATATATGATCAGAATGGTGAAAGGAAATGGCATATATGTTGTAACATCTGCTCAGAAAAATAATAAAGAAGTTATTTCTACATTCTTTTAAATTGAATATCTGATAGTTTTAGCAATTAGAATTACTCGTATCGGTTGCTGTAAAATATTGTAACTGTTTCATTTCTTAATCAACAAAATCCAGATGCTGGATATTCTATTCAGAAACAGCATCATTATCATATCTTTTCCATTGTAAAATTATACATATTGAATTATAATTCTTAGGTTCATTATTGATACTCCTTTTTATAGTATCATTACCATACATTTTGAGCGAAAAATTGAACTAGAATGTTGATAAATACATCACTTTATTATAATCCATGGTAGGGGCTAGTAGTGTCTGCAAATAGGGTTTAAATTGTGAATGCAAGTCATTATTCAGTTATGTTTGTTATTGGTTTTCATACTATGAAATTTCTTTTCTTGTGTTTTCTTTCATTTTATCTCCAATAAACAACATGGATCAAACAGTTCTACATTTCTCTTATGCTTTTATCCATGTCAATATTCTTAAGAAACACAACTATGAGAATTAAGCCTTCATGTCGAGGATCCATTTAATTCCCTTGTCTCCAGTTGCTAGCAAATACAAAAGTTTCCTAGAGATCCAGCTGTCAACCTGAGTGATAGTCACCGGTGGTAAAAACTATAACCATCTAACAGTCGTCCATGTTCTATGAAGTACTATTTTAACTTCCACAAATGACAAATATACCCAACATTAAGCTCTTTTATAGCACTATAAGAAATTCTTATTTGTCTTGCTAAAACAAAGATGATATCCTTCAATCTAGAATAATTTATTCAGTAAAACTCTGTGAGAATAATTGTGGCAAAGCCAAGCACTTACAAAGTTCCTTGCCAGATAGCTTGTAGAGTTTTGTACGATAAAATCATTGGCTGCAAAATATTCCACTTCCATCCATAAGATGCAGTTATAATAATTATGTCGAGAATATAAGGAAATCAAATAATTATTCTACTTATTAAAAATCTTAAAAGTCTCACTTCGAATTTGCTTAAGACAAGTCCTAGCATTAGTATGAACAAGTGAAAATACTTACAGTGCTCAAAACCGTAATTCCAGATGTGAACCAAATTATACAGACATAATTCTGGTGATCGAAGTCCTTCGAGCGATGTTACTTCATTTAACCAAATATGACATTTCAAGAGAAGAGACTCCACTCCAAAAAATAAAGCAGCCTGAGTACATGCGAAAGCAGTTTTCAGCTATTGCTGTTGGATATATCACACTTTTCAATAAATTTTAATCAATCAATCAGTTAAGAGAAGTGCAGTATCAACAGCACAGCGGAGGACGTCAAAGAACAATTTCATACAAAGATAGCAAAGCCATGAGAAATTCAAAAAATTGACAGAATGATAAAGAGGAAAGAGTAGAATATTTTCCCAAAACTAACGGAGCCAAAGTGTGCACCAAAAATTCATTAATCAAATGCCCTATGCAGTAGTGTTCATGCACTTTGCCCTGACTGTAATTATGAAACTGAATCAATCAATATATTCTAGCCCTCAAATTCATAATCCAGTAAACTGGCAATTCCTCTATGAACTGTAAATTACCCTTCCTCTATGAACTGTAAATTACCCGAACTATCTCGCTTGTCTATTTACATAGCTTAGGTCAATATTAATACAAAAATGTTTCTTTCGCCCTATGCCAATAATAGACTGTCATTTTCTGGTCCACGCTAACATACAAATCATACTATTTTCGCTTCAAGCGTAGAAAAATTTACATGAATTAACATCAAAAGTTAAAAAATAACAACAATTCAAAAAATTTAAAATGCAAGTTACCTCGTACATAGGAATAAAATTATCAGTCGTAATATCCACCTCGCATCCAAACATGAACCTTAAAACACACAAAAACGACTCTGTATCCCAATGTATCGAAATATATTTCAGCTTAGATTCACTGAAAAAATACGCCAGAAAACAATATATAATTAGTTCAAAACACAGTAAAATTTATAAAAAGTTTATGAAGACACGTGGAAATTTATTTCTGAAAAAAGGCGATCGTAAATTCAATTACCAAAAGCTTCCACGTAGGAGTCCACGAAAATAAGAAGATTGTTCAATCAGCCTGTGAATTTTGTAGATAAGGATAAGACAGACAGAAACACACAATAAACCGTATGTAGTTTAGTTTCATTTAATTAGGTTATTATTGAGAATAGGGAGGTTATTTGCCTCTTTGGATTGGCTTTTATTTTGAGGACTTTGTGACTGAAGATTAATTGCAAGTCCCAACTGTCGACACCGGCCGTTGAAATTACGATCTGATCGGCGTCCGAGTTTTCGTTCCGCTCCGAAGCATCAAAATTGGTGCAGGTGAGAGTTACGAACTCATCGGAGTCGTCGTTCTCTGCCTTCGCCGCCATTACTGTGTGAATTTTGTGAACTTGGACTAGTAACGAACTCGTCTGAAAAATAAAATATACATTTGAAAATGAGCGTGAGAAATAAATAAAGGCTGTGTTTGTTTGATACTGTATTATTTATTAACCACACATTCACACGATAAAATATTATACACACAAATCAATAAAAAAATTTTAAATTTTAACTATACATTCTCTAAAAAATACTATTCAAAACTCTATTCTTTCTCTCATAATGGGAGACAAACATGGGCTAAAGTAAGGGTGCAAGATGCAAACATGTGTTGACCCGCTCGATATTTTGACAGATCAATGGAGGAAGCTCTGGACCCTGGCCAATTTGAGACACATCTCGCGATTTACCTGGTCTGCATCTTGAATGACAAGACATAGACCCCAGGATTCAAAATTTTATTCTTGCACCCATAATGGAGGCAAACAGGGGCTAAATTTCACTTAAAAATTTATTGAGCACTAATTATTAGAGCATGGACTGACAAGAAATAAATACTTTCTGTTAATACACATGAAGTTTTTATTAATTTTTCATAGCACAAATAAAAATCAGAAAATTGGTCACATTGCCATCCCCATAGGAAGTACCTCTTTCAAATCAGCAGCCAAAGGACTCGTTTCTTCGCAGGATTTCTATTTTTATTTTTACTTATACAAGAGCTTCTTCATCAACCTTATAACTTCCTCTTAAAGTTTCTTTATCAAACCAAGCACTCCAAAAAAATTATTAATTAAAAACAATTTTTTAATCTTAGAAGTAGCTTTTGACTTTTTATTTAAAAATTTTGCCAAACAGACCCTTAAACAACGTAAGCGAAACTTATGCTAGGTTAAGGGTTCGCCAAAGGACTATAGCTAGCACTAATTTCACGAGTAAATGTATGTTGAAAGTTGGGTGGACGAATTTTATCTTATTTTTCTTCTTTAACAGTCTTGTACTGTCTAGCAAAGGTACTGACGCAGAGTGTAAAAACTCTTTGAGGAATCAACTCAACTGAATACCATGCAAAACCATGAAAGATGCGTTTTTGGATTAAATTGTCACAATAACATAGATTTCCAGTGCCATACCCAGAAAGAGAAACTTTGGGCGGTACCCTCGACGATATACATTATAAGAAGGATGTACTTACAAGGTTGGTGGCTAAAGCTTACAAGACACTAATTTTCTTCCCAACAAATATGTTCTAGCTAGAACAACTCAAATTGTAAGTGCTCTCTTGTAGCACTATATTCCAGATACTTTTCCTCCTCTGCTGTTTTGGAAATTCCAGTATCATAGAACTCGGGAACTTGAGGTGGAATGGTGCAGCGTATCAGTGCCCAATTTAGTCCGTCGAAGAATGGGTGTCGTTTGATCTCGGCAGCTCCCGTCTCTGTCCCCAACCGGTTCTCGGGTTCCTTCACCAACAGACCTCTGATGAGATCTCTTGCCTGAAAACTAACAATTGGGCTGTCGGGAAACCAGAGATTCTGCAACACCACATTGGCTAATGTCTCCTCGTTACCAGCACCTCTAAAGGGAGTCTTCCCGTACAGAAGTTCGTACAGGAAAACACCAAATGTCCACCAATCGACTGCACTCCCGTGACCTTCTCCTTTAATGATCTCGGGAGCCAAGTACTCGTGGGTACCAACAAATGAGTTGGATCTTGCCTCAGTCGGCTCAGCCACGAGCTGCGGTAACAATCTAGCCTGGGCAGAAGCTTCGGCTTTCTGCTTCCTTGCCTTTGCACTGGCATGTAAAATCCTAGGGCTAAAGCATGAAACCTGACATGAAGGTCCAGCACAGAAAGGATCAATACAGTTAGACCCCGCACATGGACCAGATATCCTTGGTGGCTCCATTCCCAATGAAGAAGATTTAAGGAGGGTCGGGTTAACAGAACATCTAAGTGACAGATCAAAATCTGTTAGCATGATGTGACCATCTTCTCGGACCATAATGTTTTCAGGTTTCAAATCTCGGTACACAATACCAAGCACGTGCAAATATTCAAGAGCAAGTAGGACCTCAGCAACATAGAATCTGCAAATACGGAAGAGATATAAGCAAAGAATACAACTAGGAAACATAATGAATCAGTTCGTCAAGTGGGCCTGAGTCTCTTTTAATTACGGGTCTGCACCATACTCAGGAGTGGACAAGAAACTCAAAGAAACACTTCAAAGGTCCCACGGTTTACGCATTTGACTTGGTTTCATCTGTGTTGTGAAAAGAAACTGCTATTTGCGTCTTCTCAGAAGCTACATTCAACGTGCAGTCGTTTAGATGATAATCCATTTTGACTAGCCTATGAATCTTGTTAATATCATTTTCGCTCTTGCCAGCTCATTGCCAAAGCTAATAAATGTTTATTTAAAAATGTAATTGCACCATTTACGGTAAATACAAAGACAAACACTCAACACTCTTAACTAAAATGATATAAAAAATTGGTATCTTTTGAAATTTAAGGCACTGATCACCTATTCTATAATATTGCACATTAAAATTTCAATAGTCAAGCATAGAACTAACAGATTACAAGATTCATTACTATTCTTGTTCATTATTTTTCCTGTAGCAAATAAGCAAGATGCGATAAGAGGAGATTTAATTTCATACCTTGCTGCTTGTTCAGGAAAATATCTGCCAGGCTGCTTCTGTCGGAGGACATGTAGATCTCCAGCTGGACAGAACTCCATAACTAAACATGACAAATTGTCAGAAGAAAACTGGGCATACAGAGTCGGGAGAAATGGATGATCCAGCATTCTCAGAATTTCTCTCTCAGTTTGGGCTCTAGGCATTTTCTTCCTTCTTGCCAAGAACTCGTTATCCATAACCTTTACTGCAAATAAGCAGTTCGTTCCTATCAGTTCAGCCAGATAAACTGTTCCAATATCCCCAGAACCAAGCTTTTTCAATAAATTAAAGTGATTCAATCCTAGGAATCCGTATTGTTTTCTTACATTGTTGATCGCTTCCCACCTCAAATCCTTAGACATATGCGGTCTATTGCCACAACTCAACCCACTTAGATTGCTGTCTTCACTGAGACTAGTAGTGCTACTACTAAAATCACAGATACTGCTCTTTGAGCTTTGGGAAAGTTCTCCTTTCTCTTTATATTTTGACGTCATGTTAGTTTTTGCCAAGGGAGTGATACCAACTTCACAGCCATTTGGAATGAAGTCCGATTTGATTGCATCATACTTCCTACTACTTGTACTCACTTCAGCAACGGTAGCCTTATGAGACTCATTTTTTGTGTCCTTCAAAGAACACTGACAACTCTGACAGATCGATGGGCCAGAATTGTGATCCAAAGCACTGCTTACTTCATATGATGCAGAAGAATTTCCAGCTGTTGACACCGATACCTTCTTTGATTTCTTTACAATGAGATTCTTGTTGCGGACGGCTGGTTTGACTGGCCAAGAAGTGCTTCTTGTTGATTTGACATCCCTACTGCTTTTCACTGTGCTTGACAATGGTAAAGTCTGCAACCTTCCTTTCCTCTGGAGCTTAGGCGCTGCTTTATTTGCTACTTTAATGGAGGCAGAAGTATATTTACTTGGACCCCTCACAACCTTGTTTGATCCGGTAAAGTTCTTGTCTCTCTTTGGGACATTATAATCAGCATTACAATAAGGTAGAGAAGGGATTGACGTGTTGATTTTCTCCTGACAGGGTGCTGCTTCCATTTCTTGGATTTCAAGTTCTGTCGAGACTGGTGCACTATCATTATGCCTGCAAGAAGATTCAACGACAAAATGAGGAGACGCGTGAGCACTTTGGTTGACTGACTTCATCACAGGCTCTTGATATTGAGGCATTTTCTTAGAACCACATGCAGTGCTTTCTTCTTGCACAAGGTATCTTCCAACACTATCCCCCGAACATTCAGCCAGGGGATGACCAGATTCACCAGAATTAGATTCTAAACTCTTAATGATTGGCATAGTACCAAAACGAGGAGAAGAATTGTCACTTTTGTTTGCTGACTTCATCGTAGGCTCTTGAATGTATCGAGGTAGCTTCTCTGAAGAACACGCACTGCTTTCCTCTAGCACCGGGGATATTCCAATACCATCTCCCCTATATTCAGTGGGGGGCTGATCAGATTCACCAGAAGTAGGTCCTGCACTCTTAAATATTGGTTTAACACCAAGATGAGGAGAAGAATGGGCACTTTGATTTGCTGATTTCACTGCAGGAACTCCACTTCCCAAGAGAGGAAAATCAGATTCCCCGGGTTCAACTACAACAGACCTGTACAAATTTGTAATTTTACTAGCTTCTGAGACCCTAGGTGATGCCAATGGCATTGATGCGCGTCTCATGGCAGCCATTTCTGCTGCTTGAGAAATGCACAGTCCCCTAAGTGCCTGCTTCAAAGACACGGGCTCCGAAAATCCAATTCCGGGTGAGTGAGACCCAGCGACCTTCATTGGTTTCTTAGAGGAATTTCTTCGCGAGTCGGAGAGATCTAGACTCTTGCACGTTCTCAGATCAATTGCCTCAAAGAGCTTGTTGATATCATCTTCCAGAGTTTTATTAGATCCTTTTTTCAGGATTGGAGGCTTCCGCTCCGCATCTTGCGCTGTCACTTGATGAATTTTTTGATGGTGTAGCATTGTATTTGGCTCGTCTTTTGCTTCGACAATTTCATAATTACGAGAAAAAGATACCATCACTTGGACGTGCTTGCTATCGATGAATCATACGGATTTAGGCTCGGAAAGCCTTTTGATCTTATATTATTTAGTGATATAGCATTAGGCCTTCCAACATTACAAGTACTCCAAAATTTTGCACTTTTTACTCTCACTCATCTTTTTCTCTTATTCATGTCATCCGATCATCCAAAACCTGTACCTGCAACAATGACCAAGATTTCTAGTAACATGAGCCGACGACCTCCTAGATCATCTTCTAGCAAATATATAAGGAAAGTAGGTGAGAATATCATAACATCCGCACAAGCGGCACAACGTGATAATCACACTTACCAAAAGTAGCTAGTCTTACATTACAAAACAATGCAAATATATAATTTGAGAAGATGGATACAATTTTTGCATGCCATTACTACCCAGTTAAGCTTTCTTCAAAATATCTACAATCCAGACCAGAAACCTATTTTGTCCTAGTATCTAACAACAAAATCTGCAATAAAAAATCAACTTTCCAAACTGCAAATTCGATTTCAGAAAGTGGAATGAATAAAAATAGGGTTTTAAAATGTGAAGCCAAATTCCTTCCCATAGGAAGATTCCTCAGCCCCCATCCAATATACCAACATCTATACACAACATACATATAAATATCAGCCCAAATTTTAAGTTGGTCTCTACATAAATAAATCAACAAATCCTATAAATAAAAAGGATTTATTTTCTTTTGCCAATTTCAGCTTCATCTAGGAAGACAAACTGTTATCTAAAAACCCATTTCTTTTTCAAATTCATGTCCAGAAGATAATGACAGAACATTAAAATAAGTACACAGCAAGAAATCTGTGCTGAAATGAAGTTGATCTTGCATTTTCGTTCATTTTTACTCATTTTTGTAATTAAACATAAGAAGCTCCTGCTCATTGGGTCAAATTAGCACAAAGCCAGGTTCTTTCTGATATGCATCCACCTATTATTAGTAGATGAATTGCAAAGTTACCTTCACACAAAACTCAAGCAAAATGATTTATCGAAAAATAAGAAATTAATACGATTTAAAAAAAAAAACACACACACACACACATTTTTCAGATTGTTTAACCAAGGAAAAAAACGCCTTATATTTTAATTTTTACACAAATGCAAAAGGCATTAACATACATTAGGTCAATACAGCTCACTCTAAAGAACTTCACACACATATTTCTCAAGAAATGAGTTCATAAAGAGCAAAATATCAAAACTTTAATGAGAAATTACCTGAAGCATTAAGAGATCTAATGTTCTGCAATTATATTCACAAAAACAAATTCAAAACATACTTGTAGCTGCTCACAAAAAATTTATGCGGTGCTTTTGAAGAAAAGGAGAAAAAAGTCTTGGGGTATGTTTCAAAAGGAGAGGTGGGTTTTACTGATTCCCAAGAGGAAAGCTATTCGGTGGACAGAGATGTGGGAGGAGAGAGACGACGGACTATACTGTCTCTCTCATATAGTATCTATCTGTGTGTATTTTCACGCTGCTTTCTGTGTATGCTATTACATTGAGTGACATGGGTACCACTAAGATGGATGGCTAATGGCCTACGTAAAGGCTTTGGATTCTGATTTGCGTGTAATTAAATTATGTTTTCTTTCTCTACTTGTAGAGATCTGCTGTGTCAACCCACCAGAATACAATAAAAACTTAGTCAAAGGGTCAAACATTTTAGGGAAAATTGCAGCAGCGGTCCCCAACCTTTCAATTTTTAACAGATTTTACCTTAACCTTTAGTTTGTACCAACAGAAGTCTCAAACCTTTTATTTTATTGTAGCACAAGGACAACTGGGCGGATTACATCCATTTGACCGTTAATTGAATAGAGAAATTGATTTTGAAATAGAGAAATTGATTTTGACCACATTTAAAAAGAACAAAATGATAACTTTTCTATTTCAACATAAAATAGTTAAAAAAAGGGAAAACAAAAGAGAACTGTTCATCATCTTCCTCCAATTCCCATCTCCATCCCACCTTACCCCACCAAACCCAAACCAAATCAACCACCTCTTTCCGTCGTCCCCTCCTTCCACAACCACCGTCGCCCCCTTCCCTGATCTCCCACAAGCCCCACCAAAGGTCTCATAGCCCCCGGGATAATATTATATTACCTGTGTTTCAGTGATGTCAAAAATGCCCTTAAATTTCTGGCAAAGATGAAAGACAAGACATGGGCTATCACTTTTCCTTCTGCTGTTCTTGAGAAACTTGCAAAAGATGGTAGGGTTATGGATGCATATGAGCTTCTTGTGGGTGTTAGATAAGTGTTCCAGTACTAGTTACCGTATTTGCAGATTAAAAATCGTACATGCAGAACATAAACCGTATATTCAATAATTAGAGTA
>CAIGRK010270773.1:0-20047 GCA_903798315.1 Fraxinus greggii | reverse complement strand
CGTCTCGTCTTCAAACATTCAGATCATTAATCAGAGGGTTTTGCAATTTTGCAATTACAAGAAGAGTTTTATTCACCTGTATTTCTTAAAATACAATTTGTAACGATTTCTGTATTTTAATACGCGAAATTCGTCGTACACCGGTTTCACAATTTTTAATGTTCAACAAGAATAGTCCCAACTGTCAACTTACGAGGACATATATCTGCTTGGGCAGTATAGACTATATAGTATTAGCTTTCACCACACATGTAACTCGGTAACGGAAACATCATCTTGGGCAAAACAGGCTGCATAAACAACAGACTAATGAAAAAGCATACATGACAAGATTATGTATCATGACTTAATTGATATACAAAACAAAATTTGACTGTAGTTCAAGCAACCCCTGTTCCGATTAGTGCATGCAAACTAAAACGCAAAGGGCATGTTTCTACAGCTATTTCATCTGCGCACTTTGCCTTAAGGATGAAAGACTATACAACATTTCTATGTAAACATACGGTGGAGGCTTGATCAAGATCTCAGTATTCGATGAGTAAAGATGTTGTCTCTGTGAGCATGAAGTTGGACTCTGAAATTAGAATTAGATTGTTTTAATTTGAAAATTAAGTTTGATTGATTTATTTCTAGTCCGAATAATGTGTAAGTTCAATGAAAAGACACTACAAGGATACAATAGATAGAAAAACTTCTGAAGTCCATGGCAAGGTCACTGTGCTTGGAAAAGAACAGCTTTCCAAAGAAATTTGGTGAGCATAGACTTATTGATGCAAGATTCAACAATTATCGTCCATGTCCTAGGCCACATCTTACTCTTGGAGTCAAGCCAAATGTAGATGGATCTCCTGCAAGACAAAAGAAATAGAAGGTCTCGAAGTCATCAAAGATATCAGTGTGTTGTGTAACTACAATAAATAGCGGCTCATCTTGCTGAATTTACTTCCTTTATTGAGTATCATTGTTGCAACAACTTCTTGATGCTTTTATTACATTATATTATATTGTATATCTACTCAAGCTAAGGTCTTTTGAATCAATTACAAGAGCTGTAACTTACCCTTTCTATCTACAATTAGCCTTCATCACTAATCTAGGATTTAGCCTTAATCACCATTTTATGTCCTATTCTAAACTTTATTTAGAGAATGATCCAATCAACCAAGATGTTTCTAAAAAACAAGAAGAAAACGAAATACATATTGAGCACCTCATCTCTACCTTCAATCCATGATCTCATGTACGAGCTACTAAAGGTGGACTCTTATGTCTTATAGATTCGATCACCACAAGATAAACCGGGAAATACAAAAATATATTATCCATCAAGAAACCTCGAGCAAATCTATGTTCTTATAGTTAACCGCAGCAGCAACATGAAATGGAGCTTATAGGTTTACCATATTTCATTCGTGTTGAAGTATACGAGATTACTGCACTATGTTGAACTTATCGGATTATGCAACACTTACCGTATTTACACTCACTACATATGCACTTACCGGATGGTGCAACACTTACCGTATTTACACTCATTGCATATGCACTTACCGGATGGTGCAACACTTACGGTATTTACTCACCGCATATGCACTCTCTGGAGTGTATAACTTACCGGATTCCTCACTCACCGGATTGTACAGTTTGTGACCACAAATCTGTTGTAACCAATTTGATTCCTCACATGTAATTGATAATTCTTTTCTTGCTTACTACTCCAGCATCTTGTATTTAATGCAGGCATTGTAACCTTATAAATAATTTAATTAGAAACAGTTTTCCAGAAGATTGAATTATCATCTTCATTGTCTTTCATTTATCATCATTTTTAACTTGGTATTAGAGCCACAATGGCTAACACAGAATCAAATGAGAACACTCGATCAGCTCAGTCCACTTCAAGTACCATGATGCCTTCAATGGTAGGAGGTAATCAGCAACCACTACTAGGGATAAATCTTTCTCAAGTTGTTTAGGTCAAGCTTGATAGAAACAACTTCCTTCTCTGGAAAAATATGGTTATGCCTATCATCATAGGACATAACCTTGAAGAGTTTATCACAGGAACTAAGGCATGTCCACTAGAGTGCCTAGCTACTCAAACCAGGGGTTCTACTGGTACAACTGTGGAAATGATTCCCAACACTGAATACATGAAGTGGATGTCCACTGACCAGCTATTGATGGGCTGGTTATCCTCCTTAATGACACCAGAAATAGCTATGAGAGTAATGGGATCATCGAACTCCTGTGAAATCTGGAATGCAGTCTCGGAAAGCTTTGGAGTCTTGAACAAATCAAGGATAACCTTCCTCATCAGTGAGCTTCAAAGGACTAGAAAAGGTTCTATGAAAATTGATCAATACCTCAATACTATAAAACAATGGGCAAATAATCTGGAAATTACTGGAAAAACAGTTCCTCCTGGTGATCTTGTCACCCAAGTATTAGCTGGTTTAGATGAGAAGTACACTCCTATTGTAGTTCAAATCAATAGTAGAGAATCCATCTCTTGGCATGAGCTATAATCAGTACTTATGACTTATGAAAGCAGAATTGAACAGCTTAATGCCGTGAAAAATAGTCTTGCTTCAGTGAACTTGAGTTAATTATCAGCAAATTTTGTGCACAGATCAAATACAAATAGAGGTCGAAGGTTCAGTTCCAGTGGAAGATCCTATAGCAACAGAGGTTGTAGAAACAAAGGCAGAATAATAAGACCAACTGGTAGCAAGGGACGTTGTCAAATTTGTGGAATGAGCAATCATCTAGCTGATAAATGTTTCAACCGCTATGATGATAGATACATGGGCACTAAACCTGAGATGCACTATCAAACTAACTCATCAGGACCGGCAGCTTTCATTGCCTCTTCAAACACTATTGCAGACCTTGCTTGGTTTGAAGATTCTAGAGCAAGCCATCATGTAACTTGTGAAAAAGGGAATCTGATGGAATCACGTGAGTATGGTGGTAAGGAGAATCTCCTTGTTGGAAATGGTAATAAACTTCATATTCCCCACATTGGCACAAATCACTTAAACACACTATACAACAAGTCACTGGATCTCAAAAATGTTCTGTTGGTACCTTCAATAAAGAAAAACTTGATAAGTGTTTCACAATTAACTGTTGATAATGCAGTGTTCATGAAATTTCACTCTAGTTTTTGTGTTGTTAAGGACAAACTGTCAAAGAAGGTGCTACTGGAAGGGAAGCTTAAGGATGGACTATATCAATTTGAATTCCCAAATCAAGATGGAAAGCCTTACTATGAAAAGTCAGTTGCCTCAAATAAGTTGAACTTATCTGTTTTCGCTGCTAAGTTTAGTTTGTCTGAAGTTATCACTCAAAATGAATCAAAATTAAAACTATGGCATATGAGACTAGGACATCCATCAGTTCCTGTAATGTCACAAGTTCTCAACTTATCTAATGAAAACCTCAATGTTAATGAAATCAGCCATTTCTGTGATGCCGTCAGCTTGGTAAATCTCATCCATTACCCTTCAAACTCTCTAATTCTCATGCTTCAGCCCCTCTTGATCTAATTCAACAGATGTATGGGGACTTACACCCATTCAATCCACTTCAGGTTTTAGGTATTACATAATTTTCATTGATGATCATACCAGATATACTTGGATCTATCCTATGAAAAGCAAATTAGAAGCCTTAACTCAGTTCATACAGTTTAAAAATCTAGTTGAAAAGAAATTTGAACGGAAAATTAAGACTCTTCAATCAGACTGGGGAAGTGAGTTTAGAGCCTTCACTAACTTAGCTCTACAATCCGGTATTGAAATGAAAATCTTCTGCCCTCACACTTCAGCCCAAAACGGGAAAGCTGAAAGAAAACATAGGCTTATCACAGAAATTTGTCTCACTCTTCTTGGTCACTTTAACATGCCACTACACTACTGGTGGGAAGCTTTTCATATTGCCACATACCTTATCAACAGATTGCCTACACCAATTTTCAATAAAAGGTCACCCTATGAAATTCTAATCCACCAGCAAGTTGACTATGAGTCCCTCAAAGTTTTTGGACGTGCCTATTTTCCCTACCTTAGACCTTACAAAGATCATAAGTTCAGTTTTCATTCCACCACATGTGTCTCTTGGGTTCACTAACTCACATAAAGGTTAAAAGTGTCTCAGCCCTACTGGTAAAATTTATATCTCCAGACATGTTGTCTTCAATGAAAATGAATTTCCTTTCAAATCTGGCTTTCTTGATAAAAGGAGCAACTCACAAACTGAAGATACCATCATTCAATATATATCCTTCAACACTTCACAAAACTTTGATTCGATCTTTTCAACTGATATGGTTCCTCCTGATGCTGCCCCAACAGACAGACCTTCTAGAACTGAGGAATTGGTAACATCTGAAAATGAAATGCAAATGGCTAATGAAAATAAAGTAATAAGAGAAGATCATACTCAACTAGAAACTCAAGGAGACATTGGAGCAGACTGAAGTAAACATGGAGCAAAATCAAAGTACAACAGAATTGAGCAGGTAGAACATTGAGCACCCTATGGTTACCACAAGTAAGGCAGGTATTTTTAAACCAAATATGAATTCAACTCATTACAATGAGCGCATAACTAGGCAAAATAACTCTGAACCCAATGATGTGCATGAGGCTTTGGCAAGCAAAGAGTGGAGAAATGCATTGACAGATGAATACAAAGCTCTCATGAAGAACAAAACTTGGAAGCTTGTACCACCATTACTCTGCCACAAAGTCATAGGGAACAAATGGGTTTTTAGAGTCAAACGTGACATTGAAGGAAAAGTGTTAAAACACAAAGTAAGGCTAGTTGCTAAAGGTTTCCCTCAGAACTCAGGCATTGATTACCATGATATCTTTATCCTGGTAATCAAAGCCTCTACCTTGAGAATATTCCTCACACTTGCAGTTTCAAGAAACTGGAGCATCAGGCAGGTAGACATCAATAACGCTTTTCTGAATAGGAGGTTAAATGAAGAAGTATACATGAGTCAACCTAAAGGTTTTATTGATAAAGCTAATCCTACTTTCATTTACAAGCTTGAAAAGGCCCTTTATGGACTGAAGCAACTCCAATGACTGATGGTAAATATTTGTCAAAAGATGAAGGTGAAAAGATGACTGATCCTTCCTTATATAGGAGTGCAGTTGGAGGCCTACAATACCTGGCTCATACAAAGCCTGATATAGCATTTTCTGTAAACAAGCTCAGTCAATTTCTTCAAAATCCCTCAGACACACACTGGAAAGCAGTCAAAAGAGTTTTCAGATACCTAATAGAAACAATTGAGCAAGTATTGTGGATCCAGAGAATTGAAAAACTAAGTATAACAGGTTTTGCTGATGCAGATTGGACTTCTTGCCCTGATGACAGGAGATCAACATCAATATATTGCATCTCCCTAGGAGATACCTTAGTCTCTTGTACTCTAAGAAATAGTAGGTTGTGGCACTGTCAGCACCGAATCAGAGTATAGAGCTTTAGCTCAAGCTACTGCGGAGATAACTTGGATTGAATCAAGAAAATTGGTATATGCCCTATCTCATTACGTATCTCATGGTATGATAACCTTAGTGCTAGTGCATTTACTTCTAATCATATCTGTCATGCTCGAACCAAGTATATCTAGCTGGATATTCATTTTGTTCGAGACAAAGTTCTTGAACGAAAACTAAGGATACAATATATCCCTTCATCAGATCAAACAGCTGATCTCTTAACCAAGCCACTGGCCCAAACCAAGTTCTTGACTCTTAAAGACAAGCTTGGAGTAAAAGACTAAACTCCAGTTTGAAGGGGGATGTTGAAGTATATGAGATTATTGCAGTATGTTGAATTGAGTGGAGTGTATAACTTACCGGTTCCTCACTCATCGGATTGTACAGTTTGGGACCACAAATCTGTTGTAACCAATTTGATTCCTCACGAGTAATTGTAAATAATTTAATCAGAAATAGTTTTTCAGAAGATTGAATTATCATCTTCATTGTCTTTCATTTATCATCATTTTTAACTATTTGTAGACTTATAATAAAGGAGTCTGGAATACGGATAAACTTGTTGATGAGAAATGACCTAATCTATGTAAACTATCTTATACTCTAGATAGATGTTATTTCAGCATGATAGCATGTTCACCTGTGTTCTTAGAATCATATTACAGAACTCGGTCGACTAAGTTATAGGTAAAAGTTTAAGTGCACAAGTATATTACAGCATAATTATCATATATTGCCAAAGGGCCAAGGAAGCTAAAAAGGTTTTCCCAGCTTTTAAAATTTTAAACATCATTTAGGAAGTAGTCAGGAGATAAGTAGATAATCAACACACACTAAAAGTAAGTAGTAAAAAATGAATAAAGAGGAAATTAAGTCCATATTTGTCTCTCTTTTTTCTACATACTCATTTTCAACCACGCATTCACATAGTAAAATATTCTACATGTAAACTCAAAATTTTTTCCTATTTTTTAATCACACAATCTCCGAAAATTATCTATTCAAAACAATGTCTTTCAAAGAAAAAATGCTCACCAAAGAGCGTCTGTGGAGATGGGTTGCCACATTTTGAGAGCCCAACTTAAAATTATTCCAGTAAGACATTTAGGTCCAAAACCCAGTCCATTATTGATCCAATTATCAGATGATTTCAGAAGAGTTAAAAGCGTGTTTGATACTTGATTAAATACACGCCTTCTGTTAGACACTTGAAAGGATTTGCATGGTTGGATCTGTTTTTTTGCTTATCTCATTCTAAAGGCACTAGTGTTTTATTCTTGCACTCTGTCTTTCTTCGTCTTAGTAATATCTATGCGTATGCATATTATTGGTTATCAACTAGATGATCTTTGAGTAATTTCTTTGTGAGATTATTGTAAATTGAGGGAAGTGTTTAGTAATACATACTATTTTATGAGTGATTGCTGTAAAAGAGAGTTTGAGAGATTAGGGTTTCATGAACCCTTTGTTGTTTTTGTGATGTACTTGATCTTTGCCAATTTTTGGGTTTTATAGTGGATTCGAACAATGTGCTTAGAGATGCTCAACGGGGGATTAAGCGTTAGAAGCGGTTGCTCAACCTCCGAGGCCTACCGAAAAATCATGTGTTCTTACTATCTTAAATATTTTCTTTACTGTCTTTATCAAATTAGTATGAGTTACAAACGTAGATTCATTTTTATCTGGGACCAACAATGGTTAAAGTATGTATTCTTCAAGCATAAATTCTTGAATAATACAAAAAAAATCAAGTAAGTATACTTCCAAGGCAGTGATGAAGTTGGACCGCATACAACAACTTATATGAAGTAGAAATCCCCATCATGTAGAATACTAGACTTGGAGAAAATAGAGGACTTAGAAAATAAAAAAAATAAAAGGTTAGGAAGGAAGAAATGCCTTTTCTGATCAGCAGTCATGTCATACACATGAGATGTATGCGCAAGTCCAATGGTGGTGATGGTCGAGGATAGTGCTGGTAGTGGATGATAGGGGTATGTGGTATTGATTTGGAAGATGACTCTCTCTCTCTCTCTCTCTCTCTCTCTCTCTCTCTCTCTCTCGTTAATTTGCTTTAAATTATTTTAAGTGATTTGTTTGTAATTTTCGAAAAATTTGGGACCTCCTACTTGCAATTATATTTTTCCTTCCTTCCTTCCTTTTTTTTTTCTTTTTGTTTATTTCGTCATTTTACAATATTTTAACATATGGAATAAACAACATTGGTATTTTGCATAAAGAAAAGTCGATTTGAAGATCCAAATGCTAAATTGAAACGATGAAGACTATTTAGACAGTGTCAATTATTCCTATAAAAGTTTATCCTTGAATTAGATAGCTAGAATGCACGCGACACTAACGTGGTCCACCCAAACTATAGGCTTCAGCACCTTTAAAGCATCAATCTAATCTAATTGAGTAATTTCTGGGGGATTTGTTTCTAAAGAAGAAAGGAGGAGATCCTTAAGTTACAAAACTCTTTCGAGAAGATGTACAAAAGGAAAATAAAAAGCTAGTTGGTGTTAGAGGAAAGCACCTTCTTTTGACACCAACAAGAACAAGGCAAACAAGGAAATCACAATGATCTTGTTAATATTTTTTTTTTTTTGTAAATTCGTCAACCCAAACCACCTCTAATGTTGTGTAAAGCATTTTATCTCAATTATTTTGTATCATCTTCTCCATTTCCTCTGTTGCTCTTGAATTTGATCAATCTTATCCATTTTTGCAACAATCTAAGTATTAATGTATGTTCAGATGCATAGGTGGATCAAACCAAGAAAAGTAGACACAAGATCCTTAATGGTGAGACGAAGTCCAAAGAAGATCAACATGAGTTGTGGGGTGGGAAGTTTGGATAGGTCTTTGTGTAGAATATTGATAAGTGTATTTTATACACTAATTTGAGGTCTTAAATAATGATATTTTCTAATTCTTTGATTAGAATGTTAGCTAATTTTTTATGTATTGTGTTTAATACTCAAAAGTTATGACGGATCTCACGATGAATATTTGAGAGTATTAGGTGTCAATTGGAAGATATAAGAAGTCAAATGAATGAAATATAGTCAAAATATTGTCAAACATCAATTTCCAGTTGAAAGAGTTATGTTCTGAATTTTCAGCCTCAAATAGAAACCCATTTTTGGCATTGTAAACATTTGAATTGGAAAAAACGATACTTCTATAAGAATTGTATTCCTTTGAGTTAGATTTTCAACGTATTTTGAATCACCTCAATCGGATATCGAAATAGAAAGTTATAACAAAATTACTGAAAGTTGTCCATTAGAGAGACCAAGACACACACTCTTACCTGCAGGCTGTACCTAAGCACGCGCCTCAGTATAAAAATGGGAAATTTTGATTTTTCATATTTTTGTTTGGGTAACAATTCAATATAATCTTTTTGGTATCCTTTGAATACCAAAACTAGACCAAAATTTGGGGATCCTCTATTCGACCTAAATTTCATCATATTCTACATATTTTGGAGGCGAAGAACAAGTCTATACAAAGGATTTTGAAAATTCATAGCGCGATTTCAAGATTTTGAGCCAAGAACGTAGATTTATCATACTTCTTCCATCTTTCTTATTTCAGGGTGATTATTCTCATTATTCTTGTGTAATTTAATTATAAGAACGTTAGGCTGAATTTTTCATTGTATTAGATGGATGATGAAGTTTATTAGTTGTTATTTTTAATTCAAGACTCACTAATTTAGTATTTTTTTAAGTTTCTTAATTATTTATAAATCTAAATTGTGTTGTTTGAATACTTGATCATCATTTAGATAATTTGTTGCCTATTCATAGAGTTGGAAGGCTCACAATATGTAGAATATTGCGTATTTAGCACACGGACAATAGATATTAAGAATAATATATATGGCGTATGCAATCGCGTAAAATTATCATGTTATTAAATGTATGTTTTTCATATAAATTCGGACTAAGAATAAGATCGGGCCGTGTTAAGCACATGTTTGATATTTTTAGGAAAAAGATATTAAATAAAATTGGATTATTGATTGTTATTAACATTAGGAAATAAAACTACTTTTTATGAGTCGGGAATTAGAAATAACACTAATAGATGTATTCAGAAATCCAATACATTCATTACATATTTGCTAAAAACCACTCTTAATTGCTTTCTTAATTAAAATTAGATTAGAAAATCAAAACAAATCTCTTTTGATGTTACTTTTTATCGAACATGATAACAACAAGTATACCAAAATTAAACATTATTCCCCATGGAACAATAACTCTAAACTCATTTTATCTACTACTTGTCAATGATCCCGCTTGTGGGATTTTGCCGAATAAGTTTTTGATGCTATTTCCAGAGAATAACAATTTTAATTTTAGTTTAATATTAGATTCGATATTTTTTCTTTCTTTTTTATTTTAGGCTATTCATTATACTAACTGAATTCTTTCTGTTTCACTTCTTTCAGGTTGTCATCCGCTTATGCAAGACTTTCACTAGTTTTACTGGACCCCAAGATCGAAAGAACATTCAGACAGCGTAGAAGAGAACAAAAAGAAGCAAGGATAATAGCTGAGAATCAAAATCAGATTTAGGATCCAATTCAACAACCACCTCTAGCTCCATAGATACTTATTGACAAAGAGGTTTGAATATTAGTAAGGGATTATGTGAATCCAATGCCTGCACTAGTATTTACTACCTCCTATCATCTACACGCCCTTTAAACAAGCTAACTTCCACATTCGACCAGATATCATCATTCTTTTCCAAAATCATCATGACATCAAGTTCTTCGAGAAAGTTACAGAAAATCTACACGAGAATATTCAAGCTTTTCTCATGTTGTGCGAAAATATCAGTCATAAAGGGATATCAGCAGGTATATTTCGAATGCGCTTATTCCTTTATGCCTTGGAGGAGGCGCAAAAGTATGACTCTATTTACCTCCAAGGAACATCTTATCTTGGAATGATATAGTATAAAAGTTTACAACGAAGTTTTTCCCGCTATCTCAAGTCCATCAAACTCGGAATGAAGTTCATACTTTCAAATACAGGGATCTTGAGACATATCTAGAGGCATGAGAGAGGCTTAAGAGCTCGTTAGAAAGTGTCCAAACGTTTACATTCCTAAGTAGGCGCATGTGTATCTTTTCTACCATGGATTGCACCCAAAATTTCGAAACATGGCAGATGCTTAAGCGGGAGGTTTAGTTATGACGATGGAGATAGATGATGCATTCAACCTTTATGAGAGGATTGTTGAAAATCAAGCTAGTTGGCTGATCGAAAGGTACTTCTCAAATAAAGCAGGGAGTTTGCATGACATAGATACAATGATAGTGATAGTAACACAAGTGAAGCAATAACGAAGAAGCTGACAACTTGTCCCAGTTTGTTAACATGGAACTGCACTGGTTTGCACAAGTTGTGTAACAGATCGTATTATTGTCAGTTGCCCTCTAGCTTCCACTCACATAGTTCAGATCACAAAAATCTCATCAGATATGGTGAAATTTCAAAAGATTTGATTATATGTATTTTTAAACTTGAAATCCATCCAAGGGTTTTAAAATCCATTTATTAATGAAATATTTATAAATACACTAATTATTGAGGATACCTAAATTTTAGAAGATTTTTATTGATTTTAATTACAATCTCAATTAGTAATACCTAACTTTTAATAGATTTCATTAAAATCTATTAAAATCTGCACTTAAATTTAGTAGAATTTTTAAAATCCATCACAAATTTAATTGAGGATACCCTTTAAACAATATAAAATTTACATCCCCATGCATGTCAATAAATCAAAAGATATCACATTAACGAGGTAAAAACTTGAAAAATTCTAATTTTTAAAGAGTTAAATGTTTATTCAAGAAGCATGAGCATTACTTTAACAATCATTTGATTGAATTGATACAAATTATACAAGAATTAAGTAAATTTCAACAGTTCATATACCAGTTTGAGAATCACAATAAACTATACGCACCAAATTAGTAATTTTCAACAGTTTATGTGCAATTTTTAGAATTACACAAAACCTTATGTACCAAAGTAAGTAAATTTGAAAAGTTGATGCATCTGCTTGAGAATTATAAAAGGAGTTAATTTAATCGATCGTCATTGAACTTTGCTATATTACTACTTGTCCATCAAAATTCAAAAGGCTATTTTTTGCTCACTAAATTTTGTTATCGGTTTCCACTTGTTCATCAAAATTTAAAAGGTTACTCATTGTTCATTCAAATTTGAATAAATTTATTCATTAATTATCTGTATCATTTTCATAATTGTTATCTAAAGAAAACTTCAGTGAACTATGAGTAACTTTGTTCAAATTTAGGTAAACAACGAGTAAATTTTTAAATTTAGCGAGTAAGAAATAACATACAGTAAGAATTTTTTTTTTTTTTTCCAATTTCCGCACCAAAGCTATGAATTTGTCGCTACTCCATTAATTAACAAAATCAATTCAAAATCTTTCCATGCTTAGTCCCTATTTTCTTTCTCAAAATTTCCTATTTGCATCCCACAATCCCCTCCTCCATCCCTCTCTGCATGCTTCACTGTTCCTATATTTATTCGCAACAATAATGTCGATTTGATAATTGATTATTCGGGGTTAATGATCTTATAATTGTTGATTTTATCGATTCGGCCTTGCATTCGTTGGAGAAACAATGACCGGCGCTTCGAGGGTTTCGATTCCGAACAATCTGAAGAAGACGATCCAAGACATCAAGGAGATCGCCGGAAAGCACAGCGATGAAGATATTTATGCAATGCTTAAGGAGTGCAGTATGGATCCCAATGAAACGGCTCAAAAACTCCTCTATCTTGGTATATACATAATACGCCTGTTCATACATGAAGACACGCGCATGCATGCCACACACACACACACACACATATCATGTGCACGCCAGCTCTCGTGTCTATAGTTGTGTGTTTTGCGTTAAGTTTTTTATTTTGATGGTGTTAAGTTCTGATCGGTCGGTATATTAGGTTAATTTTTTCAATTAATAGCTGAAGAATTAGGGACGGATGAAGTTATGTATTAAAGGCTTTAGTTTTCTGTTGTTGGAATTGGATAAACTGAAGGGAAGAAGTTCATTAATTTAATCCCTGCGGTAAAAGTTGAAAAGCTTGCTGCAGCTATTGTACCCTGAGATAAGCACTTGTCTACTAAGTATTTGATTATCTTAATCACATAAAAATTATAAACTCGATTTTTACCGGAACTTTGCTTTTTTGGTATATTTTTATATGTCTTCTTGATATGGGAACAGGGATTTATTCTTAAATACTGCAGATATTAACTTGCATTTTGATTGTTCTATTTAATTGAATTGAGAAACAGTGAGAAATCTGATAGGCTTTCATGTGGTCTATGAATTTGTAGTCACCTTCTACTGTCTTGAGATGGTTTTTAAATTGCAATTACAATGATTCTGTTTCAAGATAAAGATGAAATACGATAAATGCTTATTAACATATTGATTTAAGTTAAAGCATGAAATATCAATTTCACCTGTTTTCTTGTAGCATATTTTGAACATAAAATTTCCACCCTACTTGAAATACAACTCAATAATCTTTTAGATCAATGAGCTTCAGTAAGCAGTTTTGAAAGGGACAATACTTGCTTTTCCAACCTTGTGTCCTGTATTCATTTTTAACAGTCTCAGAATTGTCACACTGTGGACATAGTGCTGACCCTCATACCGATTTTTATAATTCCTTAAATATTTGAGCTAGGTAACCTGGAAATCTCGATTTCATACTGTTTTGCCTTGAGATTGTGGCTATTAGGGGTTTCAGAAATATAAGTTGCACAATTTTCTCCCCTTTCTGTGGCTTTTGTTCCCTTCTTGTTTACTTTTTAGCAAAGAAAATGAAACTTAAGTCCTCTGGCACTCTTTAAGCTAAATACGAATCCATTCATTAGTCTTATAAGCTTGTTGTTATTCTACTAAACTTTACAAATTCTGGGTGTCTTCTTGCTTGTTTTTACCTGGTTCGTTCCTGTTTCTTTCTTTTATTTTCTTGAAGTGATCTGAAAACAATTGAGTATGTTATGAAATTTGATGTGCAAATCACATCTGTAATTCATGTTCATATTTTCTATTTGTAAATGCAACAAACCTTGGCTTGATTTTGCAGACACATTTCATGAGGTCAAGAGCAAACGTGATCGGAGGAAAGTGGTGAGTTATTTGATTGAACATATTCCTTTTCAGTAGTTTGCACTAGAATAATCTCTTTCAGTGTCTGCCGTGTTTGTCTTCCCCTCTCTGCATTTTAGTATCAATGAACCCTTAAGAAGGTTCTTAGCATGATTGTGAGCTGAGTTTCCGAAACCGAGTTAAGACTTGGTTGTTTTCATGGTTTTATCCACGGTCCAGTTCTTTACATTATCAGCAAAACCTCTTTCGTCCCTTCCAACTAATTTCTATCACACCTGTGTAACAGTTAATTTTGTTAGGGTGCCGTATGGTTCCATTTGAACCCTTGCAATTAGATACTTCAAATCCAAGATCTTGCACCCTCCCTTGGTTGAAATGAAAAGAAGAGGAAAACATAGAACCTATGATGAAAGAAAAACCTAGATATTTATTTGATGTGAACATTCTAAAAACTAAGAAGTCACTGTGCCTATCTGCTTTGTCTTTGAGGATTTGCTTTACTCGAAGGCATTGAAAACTATTTTAGACAAGCATTTCTGTCAGATTTGGTATATTTATTGGTATTGTGAACTTCGCCTCTTGCCTAAAGTTGTTGGTTTACCACCATATGTTAGAATTGGTTTGCTGAGGGTATATAGTTGGTAGCCACGGTTCAACTTGTACCAATTTTGTTTGTTCTCAAAATTAGGACTATTTATCAAGTTCTTTCTGCCTTATTACAGACTGTGAACAGCAGAGCATATGATGATTGGCGGACACCTGGAATGCTGCAGAGAGGGACTAGGGGTGGCAGAGAAAACCATTACTCTTCTTCTAATTCTGATGGTATACCTTCCATGTTGTCTATCGATAAGAAACTTATGATGGTTTCCCTTTAATTTGCACTTGAGTTTCAAAACTCTCCTTTTTTTGCATTATGATTTCTTGCTTTCAGATTATTAAATCATTTTAACTGAAAATTTGGTGAAATATAATGCAATTGTCTGTCTTGCTGCAGTTTGCCATTAAAATTTGAAGTACAGTGTTAAATTTCCTGTGTTCTCTAAGAGTTTATACACTGGATTTGGAAGGCCTTAGTTTTTTTTTATTTCGTTAATTCTGGCTAGTAGACTACCTTGTCCTGTTTTAAAATGTTTTATTTATACAAATGTATGGTTGTTTTATGTTGCTTATGATAAAATTGCCCAAGCAGATTCTTTTGCTTGTTTCTGGAAATAAATGCATCTTCACTTGTGTTTTCTACAATAACACTTGAGAATCAGGATAATATTTTTTCTTTTGAAGCCTCATGAAAGTCTTCCATCTTTTCTCCCTTCAAATATCTTCCTCACCTCATTTGCATCGTTTTAAAGATATGTAAGTTTTCAGCATGTAATGCCATTTATCAAATTTGCCATTTTCCCCTTTTAATTTTCTGACTGTATTCTGTTTTAAATCTCCAGTAATGAGGTGGTCTCACATTTCTTAATATTCTGACCATTTCCTCAGGCGCTGGAGGTGGAAGGCAATTGAACGGAGGTCAGGATAATGGTTACAGTAGGCGTACAGAGAGAGCTTCTAAGTCTTATGTTCCTGGTCCTCATAAAACAGAAAACAATGAATCATCTATTATCACAAAGTAATAATTTCAGTAGCCACTATTTCACTTCCCATGTTTATGCTGTTTTTGAATTTTCATCATCTACTCCTGAACTTACCATTTCTACTGGAATGATTTTCAGTTCTTCCACATCTTCTGCCAATAGTTCAGCAAGTGTATTTAATGGAAGCCTTAGTGACAAATCCACTTCTCAATTATCCATGTGTAATATTGGAGGTACCATCAAAGATACTTCAGCTGCTGAAAATAGTATGTTGTGGAAAATGCCATTTCTACAAAATGTTGCAGTGAAGCAAATCCCAAATTTATATCCTGGCCCGACTCCCACCCCTACACCAACTAGGGCTTCCACTGCTGCAACAGGCACTAGGTTTGAAGGTGGAAAGTCCAAATCAATAACTAGTCATCTTGGAAATAGCATGGATTCAACATCTGTCTCAGGCTTGTACTCATCTGCATCAGATCCCTTGCTAGTGCCATCTCAAAATCCCCGATATTCCGGGGGAATTGGTATAATTAAGCCTGAAACAGGGAAGCAGCGAATTGCAGCTCAAGTTAGTTCCAATCCGCCAGCTGACAACAGAATGAGAGATGGTCAAACAGTAACTAAAGCTCTAGCAATCTCAGGATCTGTTGACTCCACAAGCAACAAACAGACTAGAGGATCCCAAGGAGTTGACAGGAGTCAGCTGGCTGAGCCTCCCCTGATGGCATCTTCAACTAACCACAATGTTTCGCCTGCTTACAAATCTAATCAGGAAACTCCTCTGGTGCAAGGAATCAATGATCCTTCAAAAGGTATTATTTTGTAGTCATTTCTTGATTCATGTTTTCCAACATCCGTTCAATGTTCATGCTTGCAAAGTTTCAAGATAATTTGTACTCCAATTTCATTGAATAAGCTATAACCCCGAGGGGTTGCTCAATTGGTCAGGCATTGGGTTTGCTCCCCAATGGTCACCAGTTTGAGTCCCCTCAGGGCCACTGAGGTGAGTACCCGACCGTAAACTTCAGGGACCCGTGGAATTAGTAGAGGTGCGCGCAAGCTGGCCCGGACATCCACGGTTATCAAAAAAAAATTTCATTGAATAAGCTGTAGTTTTGACTTTCTGTTATTTACGGCTTAAGATGCCAACAAGATTCTTGTAACCCGTGCTTAAATTATTGATGAAAATTATCAAAGCAGGAAGCATATTATCTTCGGAGTATGATATCAATTTAGAGATGCTAGATGCATGGTGTCTTGAATGTTTCATCATTTGTTGAAGATGTCTTCCATTTACTTCCTTTAATTCTTTTCACTAATTGTTGTTCTATTAATTCCATGCGTAGCCAAGCCGGTTTATCTTGTTTTGCAATATGTGGCACTATCTTTTATACTTTCATCAGTAATCTTGTTGTTTCTAATTCCAGTGAACTACACAGAAGCAAATGTTAAGTTTAAGCATTATCGTTTGTTTTATTGGTTGATGGGTACCTACGAGATTGTTTAGATAACAATAGGACATGAATATATGCAATAACATTTTTACTGGTTTATTATTTCAAATCATATATTCACTGTGATTCTTTTTGAAACTTCTCTTGGACTAGAAGCTAATTTTCCATCTCTTTTCTCAACTAGATGACTCTGCTTCAAAACAAGTCATCTCAGAAGTTGATACTGAGCTACCCAAGTTACATATCTCTGCTCGTCAATCTGTTATTTTTCCCAATCATATTCATGTACCTGAAGCTTTCAAGAACGGTTTGACTTTTGGAAGTTTGAATGTTCCTATGGGACAGAGCATCATGGAGTCGAAGCTTGTGGATGTAGCTTTTGCGACTAATGTTGAAGCTGTTAAGGAATCTTCTGTGATGTAAGTAATTAACCAACTATTTTATCCACTGTTCAACTACTACTGCATTACGTTAATTGTGCTTCTTCACCTTAATGTATGTTATAAGGCATCTTTCTATCCTAACTTTAAATTAGTAATTAGATGTTCTCTCTTCTGTGTTAAATCTCTAGAGTTTCTGGTTCATTTCTATAAATGGTGGCATTTCTCATTTTATTTACTTGTACCTTAATTTCTCTGGTGTGTTAAGCTCTCACCTATACTTTGTACTTATAATAGGCAGCATTTTAGGTTCATGGCAGTTCGTTACTCTTCTATGTTCTAAAATTAATATTTCGCTGACATAATACAACCACTGAGTGCAGTGATCAACCTGCATCCTCAACAGCTGGACGAGATGATTATCCTGATTGCCCCCAATCTCCTCCCCATGTATCTGATAATTTTTCACCATCACAAGAAAATGTTCCTATTGGTGCCGCTCTGAGATATGATCAGCCAAAGCAGGAGCTGCTCCAATCGGTAGGAGGAAATCAGAACACATTTATTCCTAATATGACAGACTACAGTCTCAATCTTGTACACCCGGTTATAGGATCTCGTCCGGTGCAAGCCGAAGGTCTTGAGCCACAGGCATGTTATCTTTTTCTGTTTCTTATTCAAGATAATGTCTTTATATTTTTTGTCATATGAGTTGAAGTTTTTTGCTAGCCATATCAATGCTTGACATGAACTGTATTTTGGGTTTATCAAATTTCAATGTTCTAGTTGACTTTCTGAATTTGGGGTAGTTAAAAGTTGTGAGGAGCATGAACAAATAACATTCTTGGCATTGCCTTATCATGTTGGATGTTTTTGCCTTCCCTCCTGTTGGCCTTTTATCCTCCATGCAGGGTTCCCCTTGGAATATTTTGTGGAATGCTAGAAGTATGCCTTTTGCTTATGCATTCACCCATTGAAGTCATATTCATTTTAAATTTCATTATTTAATTCAAACCCACACTCTTCTAATGTCCAATAGCAGGGAGGAAAATCTCTGGTTCCATCAGCAACATCGATGACTCAACCAGCCAGAATTGGGCAGAATTCTATTCCTGTATCACCCCAGTTGTTTCCTTACCTTCGACAGCCATACCCTCCTAACTACATACCGTACAACCCTTACTTTTCGCAGCTCTATATGACACCTCCAAATGCTCACCAATACTTAGGCAACAGTGGGTTCCAGCAGCATCCTTCAACTGGCAACATCTACATGCCACCATCTGCTAATGCCACAGGAGTAAAATTCCCTGTTCATTCATTGTGCAAACCAGGAACTGTGGCTGGAAATCTGACCCACTATGGAATTCCTTCTGGTTATGGTTCTTATGGGGCCTCTGGGGTTAGTTATAGTCCCAGTACAGCTTTGGCACCTGGTAATTCTGCTAACAACAATGATATTGTGGGATTTGAGCTGAAAGAAAAGACCATCTACTCTACTATTAAACAGGTTTGTAATCAAATATATTTTTAGTTTTAGAAAACAGGTCTGTAATCAAATATGTTTTTAGTTTTCGAGTTATCAGTAGACCATTGGATTTGTATTTCGACCTTATTAGTGGGAGTTATTTTAACAAGCCAGTCTTAATATTGTTCCACGTACGCTAAATTACTTCTGCACCTCGAGTATTGGTTATAAAGCTAGATGTCCAGACCCGACACTTCAAAATTCCCACACTATCATTTGCCATCTATAAATTTTGAGAGAACCTAAACTATGATCAGGTACAATAACCATCTGACACCTCCAATTTGTTTTTGCAGAATGAGGAGTCCAGTGCATGGACTTCTGCACCGGGCCAGGACATGTCAACTTTTCAGGCCAATGTTTTCTACAACCTTCCTCAGGGACAACATTCCATCTTTCCTTCACAGGTTGGCCAAGGGACCATCCCTGGAATCTATCATCCAACACAAACTCTATCGACGCCGTCTACACTTCAGTCACTTCCCCAGCAGTCTCAGGCGGTGGCTGGACCTTTGAGTGCTTATCTTGCAACCTCAACAGCAACTGCAACCTGCACAGATGAATTGGAACCCTAAATTAGTGAATTGAGAAATCCGTTCACATGCCATTTCTCAAGGGGCTAAAATGATATTCAAAGTACTATTCTAATCAAGTGTAAATATAATGCGTCCATGAAATACACCCAACAATTTTTATGGGTGAGAAGTGCGCTGAATATATTAGTCTTGGTATGGAACTTGTGGTTTTTCAGTAGAGCTTCTTTTGCTTGGAAAATCAATTTTTTTGGCGACATCATAGCTAGTCATTTTCCTTTCTTTCAACTTGTTTAAGGATTAGGATCTGAGTATTTCAATATTTTCCGGCCACATCCAACCATAATGTTAGTGAATTTTGATGGCAAATGATAAGATATAATCTGCACTAGATATTTGGCATTTCTATTTCTATTTAATTCTATATTTTATTTTTTCCCTGTAACTATTAGCACAATTCAACAGTGAAATCTATCTTGGGATGGACAGCAGGGCTCTGTCTGAGGCGCATTGCATTTTGAGAAATTCCGGATGTCACTGACACTGCGGTCACTAACACTAAAATCTCCTTTGAGCTCAAAGGAGATTTTAGAGTTAATATGTCGATACAATTAATTAAAACAGTTAAGAAAAAGAAAAACCTAAGCGCTCCTGCATCCCAAGCCGCCGGACGCCATCACCATGGGCGACGACAAGTCCCCCTCATCCCAACCCTCCTCCACACCTCTCATGCATCGCAAGCTGGCGGACGCCATCACCATGGTCGACGGCAAGACCTCCTCGTCCCTGTTAGAGATAATACTAGCTGCAAAGTAGTAAAGTGTAAAAGTAAAACTTATCGACTGAT
>CAIGRK010270692.1:0-11707 GCA_903798315.1 Fraxinus greggii | reverse complement strand
CAAACATAAAACTCCAAACCCTAGACTAACCTGCTAACTATGAAACTTTATAATTCAGTCCCTAAACTTTTATAATTGTTCAAGTTGGTCCTTTGGTTCACAGAATCGCCAATTACAAAATATATCCTAGCAACAAGTTTTTAACATCATTATTAAGGACTATATCATTTAGTTCATGTTTGGTTGGGATTAAAAGAAGATTTTTAGTTGATTTTGATAAAAATTGATGAAATGCATTGTCGAAAAGTTGTGAGGTCCCATGAAATATGTGGTTACAATTAATTTTTGACTTTGATTAAAATTAAAATTAGAATTTTAATTCCTACCAAACATGGGCTCAATCTTATTTTATTTTTTACTTTTACTTGGTTAGTTTTATTTTACTTTTTCATATAGGAGGAAAGGCTTCATTATTCCATTTACAAGGTGACAATAACCATTTGACCCAGAGATAGAAAGTACCTGCATATGAAGATTCAAGGAACACAAATAAAAAAAGGATTTCAAATGAGAAAGATCAAGTAAGATTGTCAATTGCACAAATAACCGCTAGGATGACACACAACAATATTAACTATGCGAACCAGTAGAAATTGGTGAAGGGACTCACCAGTATTAGTGTTCTTGACTCCGGCAAAGACGTCCGAGCAGTCCAGCATCTTATATCTAAAGTTTGGACTGAATAACTTCCAGATTAAGATTGATTTGATCAATTTATTTAGCAATAATGCCCATTTCGACAAGAAGCCTCATGAAAACCCAAACATGCATATTTCAAGATTTCTCTGGAATTATCAGAATTTTCAAATCAAATTTCGATCATTCCCTTGTATTCTAGGAGCTAGAGCACTAGAATGGTTGAATTCTGAAGTTACTTAATAAAAATAGCACTTGGGATTTGATGTAACTACCCAAGGAGAAGAAGGTTGTTCGCTGCAGGTGGGTGTTCAAAAGAAAGAAAGGTACATCAGGAGCTGAAGAGGCCATATATAAAGCCAGATTTGTAGCTAGGATTACAATCAGATTCCAGGTATTGACCTTACAGATGTGTTCTCACTAGTTATAAAGCATAACTCAATTCGAGCTTTGCTTGGTGTTGAGGCTAAGGATGACTTGGAACTTGAGTAGATCAATATCAAGATAGCATTCTTGTATGGAGAACTTGAGGATAATATTTACATGCAACAATCAAAGGGTTTCATAGTTATTAGAAAATAGAACTGTGTGTTTGTTGAATAAGTCTTTGTATAGACTGAAGCACACGGAGACAGTGGTATAAGAGATTTGATTCATTCATAACTACTAAAAATTTCATTAGAAGTAGTTATGGTAGTTGGGTGTATATATCTACTGTTGTATGTTGATGACATGCTGATAGCAGCTAAAGATAAAGTAGATGTTAGAAAGTTGAAAACTCATCTCAGACACGAGCGCAAGTGGAGTTATGTCAACAGGATACGAAATGATGTGTTGCTGACATGTTGCTACTTCGATGAGTTAGGTGGGAAAGGTACTTGTTTGTGGCTGTAAGTCTGGTTGGTGAAGGGATGTAGAGTGTTCCTTAGGTAAAATTCATGTGATTATCTAAGCGAAGGTAGGTTGTACTCATCACCCAACATTTAGGTATCTAACGGGGAAAAGTGAAATCATGGAAAAAAGCGAGGATTTCTTTGAAAAGCGTAATGAAAAAAATGTAGAGGCATTGTGTGTTAATTTCTCCAATGAGGATGTTAGATTCCTGTGTTTAAGGACGTTTATTAGACTCCTTTCGAGAAAAAAAATATGGCACGGGTATTTTCCTGTCTGATGCTAATGCCATGGTTGAAGGTGCACGTGATGAGCAAAGTAATGTGCACATTCTTTGGGATGAAATTTAGGCAACATGTTCACATTGTGATACGTAACTGATAGAGGATGTCATAATTGATTTATTTGATGGCAATATCACATGGGCGAAATGGGGGGACAGAAGTTATTCAGCATCAGTTTTAAGGCATTGGCAGTAAGTAGGCTTACTGTCTAGCTGATTTCAGTCTTCAATTTAGTGACAAAAATAAGAACAAGCATGGCACAGGACGACGATTGGAGGTGATTTTGCTGAGTGCTTGAGAATGGGGCAGTTTGGCGAAAATGAGGGCTGAATGTGTGAGAAACTACCCTTGCATTTGGGAGTGTCAAATGCCTATACCAAATTGTAACTTATAAATCCGTAAAGTTGAGGCAACAATTAAGAGTGTGTTAACACTTAATGTTCTTGTACGAGTTTTCTTTGTTATAGAAAAGTAAAGTTGGAACGGTTCCAATAATTCTATGTTCTGATTTGTTATCCTTCAATATTTCTGCTATACTTCATCACATTCTGATTGTTTTCATTGACGAAAGTACTATTACATGGATAATTGACTGATTGAGGTGAGAAATCTCAATGCCATCACAAGTTGTGGCTAAAATCCGAGACAACACAGTGACACCAATCATGATGTGTCTGATATATATATTAAAAAAAAAAAGACAATTTAATTTTTTATCATAGTAATTATGAATGGAAAAAAGTTACATAACTTATATATAGAGGTTACAGGAGTTAAAATGATATGAAAAAACTCTTCATATTCAGAATGCGATTTAGCTTCCAAATAATAGCCTAGAACAAGTAAAATATGATTACAAAGTAAAGATTGTGTTTTTAACTAAACTAACCATTGGAACAACTTGTCATGATCGAAAAATCACAAAATGGGTATAGTTCAGAACATTTAATGTTCAAAAAGTTCAACTAACGTGTACGGACTCGAATAGGGTCTATAATTCCAAGAAGTCCACAAAAAGTCTCAAGCTGATCCAAATACGTTTATTTGCACAACCTTATAAACAGTATATGACTCAAAATCTCAATTCATAATATTTTCTTAAATATACGATTTAGTCTACAAAGTTTGCAAAATTGCAAATTGGTCATCGAACTTGTAAAACATTGAATAATGCTTCTAATCCTTAAATAATAAGTTATATTCACTATACTTTTAAGTCTGAACTTTTCCTAAATTGTAGAATGGCCCTTGAACTTTTCAAATTTTGATTTAAGTCCCAAAATAGTTTCGAGTCCTCAAATAATTTATATAAAAAATAAAACTAAAAGTTCATGATTCATTCGACTTGATCAAGTTCTCAAACCTTGCACTAGTCCCAATGACAAATTGGGAAGTATTAAAGTATCGTCCTTATTTCTAAGTTTTATTGCATATTCTTTCTCCTAGAGTCTTCTTTCTTCCCAGTTTTCTATTGTATGCTTGCTTTCTGAGTCTCTCCATGTTGATGTATTTTCTTGCATAAGCCACGAATCTTTTGATATCTTTAACTATGTCAATGAGTCGAGTCGAGTCGAGCCGAACAAAGCCCGGCAAAAAAAATGAGGCTGGCCCGAGCCTTAGCGGGTCGAGCCGGCTCGATTTTTTTCTTCATGTCAAATCTAATTTTTTTCCTTAAATAATTTAAAATTTTTACAATTTAAAAAATTTAAAATTTGTACAGTTTATACATACTATAAATTAAATANTCCCAGTTTTCTATTGTATGCTTGCTTTCTGAGTCTCTCCATGTTGATGTATTTTCTTGCATAAGCCACGACTCTTTTGATATCTTTAGCTATGTCAATGAGTCGAGTCGAGTCGAACCGAACAAAGCCCGGCAAAAAAATGAGGCTGGCCCGAGCCTTAGCGGGTCGAGCCGGCTCGGTTTTTTTCTTCGTGTCAAATCTAATTTTTTTCCTTAAATAATTTAAAATGTTTACAATTTAAAAAATTTAAAATTTGTACAGTTTATACATACTATAAATTAAATAAAAGTTAAAACCCTTTTCCTTTATTCGGGTTTGGGACCGACTACAATTATCGTAAGCGGAGTTAAAATTGTACACAAATAAAATATTTCGTGTACAATTTTTCTTGAAATAAACGAATTTAAAAATTAAGTATTTTTTGAAACTAATCAATTTTAATTTTAATTTTTTGGGCCGATGCCCCAAAATGGGGCTCGGCTCGAGCCTGAGCCGAGCCCGGCTAGGGTTTTTTCCGGACCGAGCCCGAGCCGGCGAGCTTTTTTGCCATCTCTAGATATCTTTAGGAGTTCTTTTGGTCTAGGAGACAAAAAGCGTTCTTTTCTTTTGGTCTAGGAGACAAAAAGCGTTCTTTGTGTCAAATCGTTGAATAGAATGGTTGCCATCATTGGTGGGGTCCAAATAATGTACATCTAGGGCCTTAATGTTAAATTTGTGAATTTATTCCTCTCAAGGACTCTCATCTCTTCTGCTTTACTTTTTGCAAATTTTCGTGTCATTTTTCTCTACCTATTGCTATTAATTGTATTTCATTAAATCCTTGGGATGGTAATGACAAGAATTATGCATGTGAAATTTGTTTCAAGAGAGTTAGAATACTTCTCAACAACTAAAAAGTTGAAGTAAAAAATCAACATTATGCTCTCGAATATTTAAATGTGCTCTTTCGGAGCATTAGAACAATCATATTCTGGTAAGGCTAGAAACTTGAATCTATCCAGTAGAGGTTCAACAAGTATCTCTTCTGAACAAGGATTGTCCTTTTTCCAAAACCCTCTACTTGAGTGATTGATAGATTTTGGGTTGATTTTATTGTGTTTGCTTTACTCTTCGTATATGATTTTCAGAGATACTATTTTGTAGAATCGTTACACTCTTACCCTGAATGAATTATATGATGCTCTGTTATCTAAAGATAAGATAAAGATGCTTGTGGTTGGATATGAGGCTCAGGAAAGGAGCAGGAGAGGAGTTCTGGTGGTTATGTGATGGGCATATCGAAATCTAAAAATAGAGGCAAAATTTGTAATTACTGCAAGAAAAAGTCCTTTCAAATCTGACTGTTATAAGTTAAAGAATAAAAACAAAAGAGATTCTGCTACTAATTAGATGGATAAACAATCAAAAATTTCGGTGAAGCTAGTGTTATAGAAGATAGCCACATTGATGGAAAATTCTAGTTATTTTTTATGGCAACTCCAAACCTTGCGAGGATTGGATTTTGATTCTGCTTGCACGTTTCATGACTGGTTTTCAACATATGAAATTGTTTCTCAATGTATTGTGTTAATGAGAAATAATGCACATTGTAAGATAACTGTTATTGGAATTATCAAAATTAAAATGATTGATGTGTCTAGTTAGAGTAATTGGTGATGTAAGGCATGTTCCAGATCTGAAAAGAAATTTCATCTCTTTAAGTACTCATGATTCAAAAGGGTACAAGTACACTAATAAATGTGGAATCCTGAAAGTTAGCAAAAGCACCCTCGTGATGAAAGGGCAAAGAAGGTCTGCCAAATTATTTGTCTTGTAGAGTTCTGTAGTCATGGTGATACACTTTTAGCTACTCTTTCCTTATCCGATGATGTTATTAAACTTTTTCATATGCGTCTTGGACATATGAGTGAGAATGAGATGACTGAACTGAATATGAGAGGATTTCTTAATGGACTGAGCACTAGTAAATTGAAGTTCCGTAAGCATTGCATTTTTGGGAAGTGGAAGAAAGTTAGATTTACTAAAGGCATTCAAAATACGAAGGGAATACATGATTACATACATTTTGATCTCTAGGATCCATCTAGGATGTCTTTCAAAGGAGATGCTTACTATATGGTGACCATTATGTGTTTATTACATTCAAGTAGTGGAAGACAATGATTGAGAAGCATACAATGAAGCAGGTAAAATGTTTGTACACCGATACGGTTTGGATTTTTGTTCAAATAAGCTTAATATTTTCTACAAGTCATAAGGATTTTTAAGGCACTTGACAATTCATAAGACTCCATAACAAAACGGTGTGGCAGACTGGTATGAATAGACTTTGTTGGAGAAAGTATGTTGTATGCTCTCCAATGCTGGTTTACCTAAGTCATTTTATGTTGAAACTGCTTCTAACGCCTGTATTTTGGTTAACCGCTTACCCTCAACTACCATTGACAAAAAGACTCTAGAAGAGGTATGATCTGATACTCTTCCTAGTTACTCTGATTTGAAGATATTTGGATATCATGCTTATGCTATGTTGATAATGAAAAATTGGAACCTAGTCCTAGAAAATGCATATTTCTTGGCTATAAGTCTAGTGTTAAAGAATATAGTATTCAGAAACCAGTAAAGTCATAATCATCAGAGATGTTATCTTTGATGAAAGTGTAATGCTTCATGACTTACCTTCTAAAGATTCTATTGATACAAATGAGCAAAAATTAAACATATAGGTGGAGTTTGAGATTGAGTCAAGGTCTATACCAAAGTCTACATCCCATTCTAGCTCAGAAGTAAAGGGTATTGCCACTTTATCACCACGACTAGTGCCACCATGGTATTATATTGTTAAAGACAGGTTGAGAAAATATATTAGACCTCCAAAGAGTTATAGTGAGACTAATTTGGTTGTTTATGCCTTGAATGTAGTAGAATGTATTGATATGGATGATTGCTATGCAAGAGGAGATATAATCCTTCCATAAGAATGACACATGGGATTTAGTGAGATTAACTAAGGATGAGATTGTTAATAATTCAAATGGGTGTTCAAAAGGAAATAAAGCACAACAGGATTTGAAGAAGCCATGTATAAAGCAAGACTAGTTGCAATGGAATATAGTTAGATTTCGAGAATAGACTTCAAAGACACGTTTTCTCCAGTTGCAAAGTATAGTTCGATTTAAGCTTTGCTTGGTATTGTGGCCAAGAATGATTTTGAGCTTGAACAGATAGATATGAAGCAACATATATAGAGAATATGATGAGGACACATACAAGTAAATGCCGATGGTTTTATGGTACAAGAAATGAGAATTATGAGTGCTTCCTGATAAGGTCCCCTTATGGCATGAAACGGTTGTCTACACAATGATATAAGAGGTTTGACTCATTTATGATTACTCATGACTTAAAAAAAAAACAGTTATGATAGTTATGCTGATTTTAAGAAGAGTGATGGTGGGTCATTTGTATACCTATTTTTATATGTTGATGACATATTAATTGAGGCAATGGGAAGGGATAGACAAGAAAGGTGAAAGCCTAGCTCAGTAAAAAAATTTATATGAAAGACTTAGGAACAATAAATAAGATATTTGGAATGAGGATTTTGAGAGATAGAAAGGCGACAAAATTATACCTAAGTCGGAAAGGGAACATTGAGAAGGTTCTCTACACATTCAATATGTAGAATGCCAAACTTGATAGTAAACCTTTAGCTATTCACTTCATACTTTCATATGCTTTATCTCCACAATCAGATGATGAGGTTGATTATATGTCATGAGTACCATATTCTAGTGCAATGGGATCTCTCATGCATGCTATGGTTTGTTTATGTCCAGATTTATCATATGCAGTCAGTATCTATATATCAAATCTTGGTAAAGAATATTGGAAAGATGTTCAGTGGATTTTCAGATATCTGCATGACTATACTAATATTTGTTTACATTTTGGAATAAATACAAATATAGTTATTGATTATGTTGATTTTGATTCTGCTGGAGATCTTGAAAAATTAAAAAATTTACTTAATGAGTAAGATTTTAAATAACTTTAACGATTGGTCTTTCCAAAAAATTTGAAAGCTTGGTCGAAACTCGCAATCAATAATATATCATTATGGACTGTCTCAAAATACTATTTGGCATGATTATCGATCTTCTTTATCACCACATTTCAGAGTGAGTAAGGATCACATTCAAAGTGAGAAAAATCGACTAAAAATTGTGAGTGTCAAAGAAATTAGATTTAACTCACGTCCATATTTGGCTCATTTTTTCAAGGATATAATTATGTATGGATAATTTATAAATAAGTAAATAAGTTTTAACAAATATTCATTTTTTTTTTATAAAGATCAAATCTAGAGCAAGTTATTTATTTTTATCATAACATCTATTTCATGGTCAAAATAAGTAATTTTTTTATACTCTAACTATTAAAATAAGAAATTTATTATAGATATGATCAATACAAACTATCTATAATAAATTTACTTAATAATTATAAGTAAATTTAGTAAAACATGCATTAAATAAAATAACTAATATGACAATAAGATATTCACATTTCATAATTGCCATGAAAATAGTATTTAATAATTGTAGTGTCTTTAATAAAATTTGAGTAATTGAGCATTGGATTTGGGTTGGGATTCAACAAGAGCTGCCCTAATACAATTATTTGGACCAAATTATACATTTTCTTCTTAATTTTTTATATAGGCTAGGAGGTAGGGGCTACCCTCCACTACATCCTTCCCCGTTTGTTGTTGAATTTGGCTTCAGGGGTTTTTGTGAAATTGGTTAAGAGTACCGAATTGAGTTTGGCATTGTCGGTGCAACATCTGTGGTGAAACTAAAATTATGAAAAAAAATAGGGGTCATGGTGATGGTATGATGTATATTAAGGTTTCATAGTATCGTGTCATTCGGAGTAGTCGCACCTCTTGTAAAACTATCTTTGATATAAAGAATTTTCTCCTCTTCTGCTAGTTGTTTTTTCTCTCATCTTGAGTTTCACGTAAATCTTATGTTCTTTTTCTTACTTTATATTGTGGGCTTTAATGGTTATCTAACATTGTTTGACTAGTGCTAGTTGTGACATTTGTATTGTTGATTATTCTTTACTTAGCTGCTTAAGTGTCACCCACTTATTGGTAGCTTGGTAGTCACCAGGATTGTGCTAATTTAGAATTGATTGTGACTTTTGGATGAGATTGACGGCTGGGGTTTATTTTTGTGAGATATTTTCTCGTTTGCTTCGACTTTTGAGTTCCATTCGGTTCCTTCCTTGAGACTTCTCTTCTCTTTCTCACAGTTGGTCCGTCTCTCTCTCTCTCTCTCTGTTGAGTCCGTGATCTTCATCTAGTGTTCACTGTCTTCTTTAGCCTGTTGTTGAGAGAACCTTGTGTAATATTCAGGCTTAAATAGTAGCTGAATGGTGTTGGTTTCTTGCAAGGGTTTGGTCAGTGTTAGGGCTTGAACTTGACTGTTTTGGTAGATCCTTGGATCGATGACCCAAGTCGAGTTCTGAGTGTTTCTGGCCGGTTATAAATCTCTCTCTGGAAGGCGATTTGCAAAGGTGGATGGGCTGTTTGTGAGCCTACCATTTCCGACCATGGATGAGTGAACTGGGTATCAACGTTTTGCTTTGCTAGAAGGGAAGGATAACTATGTTATTTACTATTTTCAGTTTCCATGGTTTCATTATGATTTGTAGATGTATCACTGCATTCTGATTTTTAAGATTATAACTGTAATTCCCAACATATATATTGACTATTCATAACAGATATCATAACAAAATGGTATAAACACCATTCATACCTGAAAATTGGGGAAAATATTACAGAAGATGAACTTAAACATACATAAATATTTTATAATAACATATAATGAAACTTTCACAGCCTGAGTCTTTATTTTAGAACAAAAAGGAAAGCCTATATATTTAATCCAAATTAATTTCTTCACGCGTCAACCCTTCGCAAATTTTTAAATTAAACCCCCACGGGTTCATCTTGATCATCGACATTCTCTCTGGATGCCTCCTCGAGTGATTTTCCTTTAGGTTCAGGCACAGCAAAGGTGCAAACCATTCCCAGTATATTAATGACGCCAAGAACAATAAGGGAATTCCTCACACCAATGCCAGGTGGGTAGCCAGCGTCTGTTTTCGAGGCATCTTTGCTTTGAGCAGCATAGAGAAATCCATAAGCACCAACAATGGCGCCTGCTTTGCCAGCAGCTGCAGATATTCCATGGCATGTCGACCGAAGCCTGGCTGGGAAAATTTCAGCTGGAACGACAAACGTGGTTGCATTTGGCCCGAAATTGGCAAAGAAAAATGTAAGTGCGTACATTATAACAAATCCAATTCTGTTAGCCTTTTCTGTCCAGTGCTCGTAAGGAATGGCTATGGCGAACATGAAAACTGTCATGAAGAAGAAGCCCATTAATTGGATTGCAAATCGTCCAATGATGTCAATAAAAGCTACTGTAAACCAGTAGCCTGGAACAGTGCTGCAGAGAGCAATTAAGGTTTGTGCTTTAGAAATGCGAAAAACTTCCTCAATTGCATTCATGGTGTTGGCAGGTGGGATCCATCCAACTGCACTGAAAACGTCTTTTTGGAAAAGATTTTGGCTGTAAAAAGCAATGTCTAGAAGAAACCATGTAGAAGTTGTTCCAAATAAGTGAAGACCATGGCGGCGAACAAATTCTTTGGAGAATAAACCGAAAGAATTGGATTTGCGTTCTGCAAGTTTCCGTACTTTCTCTTCTTCTGCTTCGAGTTCAACATTCAACACATTGGCCATATCTTGAGCTGCCTGTTTTGCGTTTTTGGCCACCAGAGCAGTGTAACGAGCAGTTTCTGGCATCTTCATCCGCCAGTAGAACGTCAGGGCTGCCGGAAGTGCACCAAACATTAGAATTATACGCCAAATGTAGTCTGCCTGTGGCACCAATGAGGCCGCAGCATTATCCTCATAGGCTGGAGCCTTGTATTTGTGATCAAATCCTGCTGATACAGCTAAAGAAATAATCCCACTAAACAAAATACCAAACCCTTGCATTGCAAAAACTGCAGCAATAAAAGCTCCACGAGTTTTCTTGTTGGCATATTCGGACATAATTGTGGCTGAAAGAGGGTAATCACCTCCAATACCAAACCCTAGCCAGAATCTAAAGAAACAAAGTGTAGTCATGACACCTTTTGGGCTTGATCCAAAGGATAAGCCAGATGCAATTGAGCATACAACCATGAGAAGTAGAGTTATACCATATACTTTTTTCCGACCCATCTTGTCGCCGAGCCAACCAAAGAATAGTTGCCCTACTAGGGTTCCGACTAAGGCCACACCAGTGACTGACGAAGAAACAGCAGGAGGTAATGTGCCTGGCTTTGGTGCGCCTGGCTCTGTGTAATATATACGCCCCAATAACTTGGTCACTAAGGAAATGCTGAAAAGATCATAGGCATCTGTAAAGAAGCCCATTCCAGCAACAACAATGGCTGTGAAATGGTAGAGTTGAATCTTGGCTACATCAAGTGCATTAAGCACTTGTAATTGATCTCCAGCCATGGTTGAATTTGTTTCTTAATTATTCTGCATTAGAGATTAAACACGATTTACAAATTGTTAAATCCTCAAGATCATTAATTTATTTGAATAGATTATTGATGATCAAAGGCAGAAGTAATGCATTTTACCCAAAAAAAAAAAATATTGTACTGGAAAAAACATTATCAGTTCCTTGGATAATAATTCCATTTGAGGGGAACTTTCGCAAAAAAAAAAAGGGCAACTATTGGACAATTATTCATTTTCTTCCATTATTACTTCAACAATCTGTAATATTCTTCAAGATTTTCTCGACAGATTAATTCACCTACTTATAAATTAAGATGAACCTCAATTAATTAGGTTTCTTAAAATTATCACTATCATATAGAGGCATGTATGTTTAAGTTGATAAAAAGAAATAATTTATTTATATATAGACAGTAAAAACATATAAAAATATTTAGCCCTTGTTTGGTGAAAATTAAAATCTAGATTTTAATTTAAGTCAAAATCAACAATTAATTTTAACCACATATCTGTAGACCCCAACTTTTTAACTACACATTTCATCAATTTTTTTA
>CAIGRK010270667.1:0-12965 GCA_903798315.1 Fraxinus greggii | reverse complement strand
TTAGGGCTAAATGTATTTACTTTCCTATTTTAGAAATAATCTCTAACACACACCATCATCATGATAATATTTTTAATTTGAAAACGAAATCTTTGCTACTTTAACATATGAAACTTTTATCCTGTTCTGTAATAAATAATACTATGTAAGACCTGTTTCTCGTGCAATTTAGGATCCTTATTTTGGTTAATAATCTTCTGCAAAATGTAATAATAGTTAACCCTGTGACATTTGCAACACTTTCCCTCTTTGATTGTTTTGTGGATTCCATGTGCTTATATTGTTATTTATTTCATTTATAAGCTTAGGGCATTCAGAGGTGCATTCAGAGGTATGTGAAGAATAGTGGAGAAGAGCATGTTTGGCTAAGCTTGATAAGTTAAATTATTAGCTTATGTAAGTAAAAAGTAGTTTTAAAATAAATTATTATTTTTATGGTGAAACTTGCTTTGAAAATAAGCAACTCTTTTCACTTAGTAGTAATAGAAAAATCAAATTGCCTCCTACCTAATTGTTATTCTCAAATTCAAGTTTGTTTAATACGCAGTTATGTATTGTACTGAACCAATTCATAATTTGCATTGGCATGTATGGTACTAGAATCCATCAGCAACAGCAATTCAAATTCCTTACTCCGAAGAGGTCACTCAAGATCTTAAAGGCAAACTTGCGTATCTGGTGAGTAACGTAACTTGTTTTGCATGTCCCTATACTTCTCTAATGGATTTGGTGGTGATGTGCTAATGGATGTGTGTTTTCAAATTATTGTCAGCAATCAAGAATCAGGCATACTGTGAACACGATAAAGCCATGCTTAAATGGAGAAACTGCAGTTGCTGCATTACTAGAGCTTGAAATGTTGTCAACAATGGATGTTGATGCACTGCCAAACGTTCAGAACCATCAACCACAATAGAGAATTAAGCTCTAGTTGACAATTGAAGTGTAGATTCTTAAGAGGAAATGGAAACTATGATTAGTTTCTTTGTTTTCATTTAGATGAATCTTTAAAGCATGAATTGAATGTGAATATCCCTATTCTGTATGTACTGTGTGCCAATTAGGAAACTCTAATGTAGCTTCAGGAATCTTATGCTTCTGTGAATGACACCATTTTCTCCCCTAAAATCTTTTATTTCGCTAATTTTTTACGTGCATACATTGAAGCAATATGTTCACTCATCTTTTACCCTATTTATACGTGAAGTTTCAGTTCGATCACTTCCTTGTATTTTTGTTTGAACTTAGTTGAATATGTTGTATTTTTGTTGAAGTTCCATCCATGGCAAAATATACAAACAGAAAATTTGACAGGGCAGATGGAAAGGCTAACTTGGACAGGAAAAACCGCTACTTAATTAGAATAACTCATTTTCATATATCGAAGTTACAAATGTCCAGCGGTATAAGCGTGCTTCAAATATCGAGTTCAGTAACCAAAGTGAAATCTTACTTATTGAAGTTCAGTTTTGACCATTTGAGGTGCTTTTGATACCTCGATGACATCACATTACACTATATTAAATGTGTAAAAAATTCCAATGGGTAAAATAGCCAAGGGAAATGGAAAAAACACATCTCAATGCATAATATCGAAAATAAGATCTTCAATTTTAGAATCAGCATATACTGAAGCATCTTCAATTTGTATAATACAAAAGTATTCTCACTAAAAATTTTGATGGTTACATCAAATCCTTTTTCACCACTCTGTTCGGTTCATTACCAAATCTACATTTATACGTACAATGCACTTGTGCAAAGCCTACAACTAATAACGTGCAAAATTAGTGAACTTTTATCAGCGACAAGAGATGTTTCTATACATACATTAGGTAACAAAGAAACCTTGCAAAAATAGGGTGAAATTAATCTGTAACACATGAAACAAATTAGACACCTCCAGTATTGTTGATATTCTCCAGGGAAACAACAGCACCAGACTTCGTATCATCTGAGACTGGAGAATGGGACATTAGAATGTACAACACCCATAAATGAAGGCATACAAAGTAGACAACGGACCAAATCCTGGCAGTTGTGTTCCTCCTTAAAAAGACGAAACCAGAAGAAAAGATTGAATCCAACTGTCGAATCAATAATCCCAAATGTTGCTGCCCGGATCGAATTTTCTGTTTAAATGAAGGCCTGAACTTCGAACCAGTGTGTTCCCACACACCGGATTCTAGATCTTCTCTTGAGGAGGTACCGGGAAAATCAGCTGAATCCATAATCGACTTGTTTTCATCCAGTAACCTTGAAACTGCCTATGACATTTAACCCGAACATCCGGAAAAAAATAACATCCGACACTCAGGTGACAATTCACAACAGTATTTGGCATCATTGTATTGATTCGAATGCTGATATAGAGATTTACCTCGATTCTGAAAAGCAGCATTGCCTTCTCTGAGGATAGTGCCTCAACCTGATAAAAGACCAAAAGTTGCTTGTTCAACCAATTAAATTCAAAAATGGAATTTTCGACGGCGAAGTTCATACATAAACTCAGTTCAACATGGTTGGCTAAGCATAAAAGGTGTACTTTTGAGTAAATAAGTATTTCTTTAATTGATCAAAATTGGAACTAAGTTTCTTATTTTGTCAGTAAAGTCATTTATTTTCACAGCAAGTAACTTTACTTAAAATTAAGCAAAAGTAACTTATCCAAACATGTTTGAAAACACATTATACTTAATTTTAAGCAAGGCCAAAGATGCTCTTAATCTCCTTTTATTGTTATTGAAACATGACAGAATTCTTTTTTGATAAATGTATGAGATCATAACATGCCAAGAATAAACTTCCTAAATACTAATCAGCTGCAACTTAAAGATCAATAATAGAAAACAAACCTGTGCTTGCTTCTGAATCAAATGGTCCGTCAACTGATCAAGCCTTTGCCTGAGCTGAGTTTCCACTTCAGTTGGATTCTCGATTTCCATTTGGGTTGTTTCAATGTTTGTTTCCTGTGTCTTTGTCTGCATGAGTCAAGAAAATTAGTTTCCGATAACTGTAGATTAAATATATTGCTGAAAGTATTGTTGGTTTATTGATGGGCTTGGGGAAGCAAGAGAAAGGAAACGATGAGTGGGCAGCCACGAGAAATGCTTGCAACAAATACCTCGTACAAGTCACTGAAATCTTTCATATAAGAATATGAGCCAACAATGAGCAACCAAATTAATGTGATTTAGTTGAATCAACAAGTGAAATTCTTTAGTTAGTTACATGACGTCATATTGGTATATTTGTAGGCTGGACTGACTGGACAGGACAACACGATACTATATTGAGGTAGAAAAGTAAATTAAAATAATGCATATTGTCTAGTGCAGTACTGTCCAATACTGCAATTTCATATACAAGTTTTGGCTTTAATGTAGACATGGATTTATTGGGTCACAAAGAGACTTCTCCAAGGGATGGAATAATATACCCTTCTCATCTACAAATCTTACACATGAATTTATTCATCCACGTTATAAATATTATTTACATAATTGAACGGGTTAAATACAATTTCAAGATTGAACACGTCTTTATTAATAGGAATACCCAACATATATTCACCTGATAAATGATAGAAACAACACCATGATAATCCTAATGTTCAAAATATAAGCCAGATAAAGAAGCACGTTCTAAATTTTATTTTGCAATACACTGAACAAGATATATGACAGTTCGTCAAACATTGTATCATAAAATTTCGGGACAGCAACAAATATACCAACACTGTTCCATAGAAAAGGAAGTATGTCACCTTTTCTTGCAAGCGTTCCACTTTATCAGTTAAAGAGGAATACTCTGCCTCAAGCATCTTCTTTTCAAATTCGACACCTTTTGAAGCTACCAGCTACAAGCCATTTTCATGGAAAATTAGTTGAGAAGATACAAGGAATATTCTGTCTAAACGAAGAAGCAAAAGATGCTCACGTTGCCCCTGTTTTGGTTCGTAGCTGATATTTTCCTTCTCAATTCTACAAGAGGAAACAATATATCTTAGTAACTAAGCTTTGTTTGTCAATAAAAATTGTTTATTTGCTCCACAAAGTTAAATATGTCAAAACATAGATGAAAAGGCTCAACAAATCTTTCGGCGTTTCCACATTAATGACAATGTTCTTGAACAGTAATACAATTGAATGCTAAAAATGGTGCCATTGTGTACTTATTTATCAGATGAATAATCACAGTATTTTACATGTGCATATCGAGTATTCAATAATTAAATACAATATTTCTCATATGAGGTTCAATACTAAACTTCAGGGATGTAAAAAAAATACGAAAATGTGGAATCCTTAGAAACAAAAATAAAAACACAACAGCTCTGTGAAGTAAATATGAAGTACAGGAAAATTGACGTGCAGGAAAATTAATGGTCTCTGGCCAAGAAACAAGATTTGACGTGCAACACTGCAAGTTCTTTGGAGTGACGAGTACCAAGAGCACATTCAGACAAGTCATTCTGGCACGGATACATAGGCACACACACTGCAAGAACTAAAAAGAGAAGGACAGAAACTAAAGTTACTTCCCAATTAAGATACAGAAAGCACACCTTCATGAGTTCCTTCTTTCAACTGAATCTTTTGACGAAATTCAGTGATACGATCAACCTGGTCCACCCATGCACAAAATCATGAGTAAATCAATTTGCTATCACGCAAGCATATAGAAGCCATTGTACAATTTCAGTTCAAGCATTTCACAAGGTTGATTTTGAAACATAATTGAGCAACTAACACTAACTTCCTAATGTGCTGATAAATTACTCGCTTAATGATACATTGATACTTTACTGAGCAAAAATTTAAAACAAGCATGAACAAAAGAAACACAATTAAAGAGATCCAGCTCCTTCTTTAGTCTAGAGTTTTCTCAAGGTATTCATGGATCATTTAACAATCACTGGAAAAGTAAAAAGAAAGACAAGAAACCAAAAAAGGGTGGGGAAGAGATAGATAGAGAGAACAAAGAAAAAAGCGATCCCAAAACCAACAAAAGAAGTTTTCAGGTACCTCTACTTCAAGATTTTTCTGTGCAGCAGCAAGAGACCTAGCAAGGTTGGCATTCGCAGTCTGCAAAATACAGAAAGCAATGAGAAAACACACGGTTATCCATAATAATAATAAGACTAAAAAAAAACTTTAAAGGATAAAAATTAAAACCTGATAAGATGTCAACTATAGAGCTAAAGCTTAAATCTAAGTCGAAGAAATCACAGAACTACCTCAAGTTTTGACAATCTCACAAGTGCTTCCATTCGAGTATTATTATGTTTCTGCTTCTCTAAATCAGCAGCTTCCATAATCTCCATCATTGTTGTCTGCCATTCTGAAGCCTGGAAAAATTACCAAACAAGTGTTGACTGTGGAATTGGTATTACAAAGGCATAGCAACTGAAGGTATCATAACAACAATCAAGGAAATAAATCAATTCAACATACAGAAGAATGAGCAGGAAAGATGGACGACGATAGAAAGTGTTTATAACTTATGAACAAAAATGGGTAAAAGATTCGCAAACAAGTAGCTCCTAGTTGATCAGAGAATATAACAACTGGTAAGCATGTTTAAATTAGAGAACAATTCCTATGACATACATCATTAAATAATAAACAATTTAGTAAGACAAAATACTGTAGCACAGTCCATAACACTGGTGTTAAGAATGGAACAAGTGAAAAGAGTGGAGAAATTAAGCTTGTTACTCATGGAGGATAATTAAGTCCCAAACATCTTTGGGCTCCAGAGAGACCTTTCTGTGCTTATGTATCACATAATATTAAGAGTAACCATCTTCGTTCACTTGATCTGGCACAACTTGCATTTTATCTCTAAATATGCACTTTTCTCAGTAACAAAAGAATATTCCTTGTTTGGCTTTATCTAGATAACAATATTGTCACAAAAAAAGTAAAAAAAATGCATGAACTCATTTTACAACAATGCATAAACATAGACCTAAAAAAATAAAAAAAAGACACGCTATCTCCTATATAATTAAATACATCTACATGTCTTGAGGTTTCACATAACTGAAAACCCATTGTCAAGTCTCAAGAAATAGCTAAAGCATAGAATACTTACAATGAGTTTACACCAGAAAATAAAATGACATGGTTTTGAAGTAACTTTATTAATCACTATAATAATTATTTCAATAACAGTACATCAAAATAACGTGGAATAGCCCTGAAGTACCGACCTCTTGTACTTGCTGTTCGGCACGCTCTTCAAGTATTTTCTCTAAACTCTGTTTCTCCCCTTCCAATTTAGCAACCTGATTCTCTTGATCTTTGATAGCCTCAGCTGCTTTGGCAGCTGCCCTTTCTGCCAGAATCTGGTGCCTTCTCTTTATTCTTTCTGCCCTCTCCCGTTCTCTCTCTGAATCTGAAGATAAAGTTGAAGCTGTCTCAGAATCAGACTCAACATTACTTTGGGAAGAAGAACCCTTCTTCATAGAACTTGAACTTCTGGAAACTACTTTCGAATTATTGTTCTTTAACATTGTACTCTTAAACCTCTCGCCATCCTTTAATTGAAACTTCATATCTGATTTCCTATCAAGAGAAGCTGGGACCATCTCCATGGGACAATTGTCATTTGTCAAACCATCTGTAGGACGTAGCTTCTCTCCATCTCCAATGCCATTCACCTCTTCATTTTTTCCTATATTTGCCTCATTCTTGTTATAAGGTACAAATGCATCACTCATGTCCTCTCGAACTGATTCACCTCCATCACTCTGCAACTCAGTAATCGAAGTTCTTGGCAGCATGCTTCCAACGTCACTTGCCCTCCCACTATCCGAACTACCACCACCATTTGCGTTATTCTCCAACTCAACATTAGATTTTCTTGAACTCTTCAGAACACCATTATTCAGGTCCTTCTCTGTCCTTATCCCCTCTAGTGCCTTCGAGCCCAATCTCCCCTGTTTCTTACCATCTCTCTTCAAACCTCTAATCGCTAACGCTCCAATGCTTCTCTGACTCCCAATCTCACCCCTAGATGCCACGTTCTTATTCGGCACTCTCAATAATTCCGTCCAATCAATATCATTATGTCTGCTACTCGAATTTGACTTAGAATTCATATTCAGCGATAGCCCAACATCATTATCCCGTTTAATACTACTATCACTGCGACTAATTACCTTTAAATCGTGTTTCTCGCTGACATTTTCTGGCACCTTCTTTTTGAGCTGCTCCTTAATCAACGACCTAGTCTCCCCCGTTCTTGGCGAGGTTTCAAGACCTATTGTTCATCGGATCGCAGCTTTTCATTCTTACCCAGTGATTCTGCAGCTTGCTGATCTATCTTTACCATCCAATCAAAAATTCACATAAATAATCCAATGTTGTGTATAATTGATTACAATGCTAGAATTAAACTTCTACATAACAAATCACCTGAATACAAGAAACCAAAAACAAAAGAAATCATTCGAGAAAGAGAAAAATATTGGAGATTTACCTGATGAAGGAGAGTTTCAGCGGCTTTGAGCTTGGAAGAGATCCAATGAGCCATGGAACCGTTGGAATTTCGGAATTTAAATTCCTACCGTTGGATCCAATCGCTAAAATAGGTTCTTGATTGTGTTCAATCGCGGGATAAGTGTATTCAGACAGAGGAGGGAGGAAGGGGGGAAAAAGAGTTAATGCTAAGGTCACCGACGGGTAACGGTAATTGAAACGCGAGTATTTATTATTGGCTGTGATGCTGGAAATGTCACAGGTCATGTAAATTACAAAATAATATATCTGGCACCAGTTTACGTGGTCACTTAAGTACAATTAAATGAATAATTTAACTTTACATTTAAATGAAACTTATCGACATCTAATTTCTACATAAATTGGTATTAAATAACATTACTCTAATTATAGGTAAGAATAATGATATCTAATATCAGTTACAATATAAATGGTTATATTTGATAGCCTCAATTAAATAAATTATATGATATTACATTTAAACGAATCTATAATTTAATGGTATGCAGTTGTCACCTAACCGGTACTTTATACCAGCAGTTCTGAATAGCATTAGTCATTCAGTAATCTCGACTATATTTATGGTTCGTGATAGATAGAAAGATAATGAATTTCCTCGTGGTATATTGAAGCTGTTATATCAATTTTTTTTATTTATTGTGGTTCTTATCATAATTTTTCATTTGTTGCAATCGCGGTCTCTAAGTTTTCATTTTTGTGTGGTAGAACGATCTCTGGATGGTTCATTAGTTGATTCCAAAAAATATTGACTTTTTTTACTAATAAAGTGAATGGTAAAATCGTCCAATCCGATTTTACACTTTGAAAATGAAAGATGCCAGTTACATTTTTACGTATACCATTCTAGAAGATGAAAGCAGACGATAAATAATTAGTATATTTTATACACTTATTCGGCTTTTAAATATGGATATTTCGAAAAAATAATTGATTAATTATTAACAAATTTATTTTTTATTCAACTTAATAGGTTAAACTCAATTTTTGGACATGTAATTGGAAGAAGTAAGAGAAAAATAGCGAAAAACAACGAAAATCAGTGAAATCCAAAATTCGGGGACCTAATTGCAACTTTACAATAGTTGTTTCGGATCACAAAATGAAGACTGAAGACTGCGGGTTCAATTGGATGCAATTAGATGTTAAAAGACTGAATTGCAAGAGAAAATGACTTAAAAGACTCGAGAATTGAATTTGGCGACGAAATTGCACGTCTGCAAAAATTATAACCCAGCTTTTGGAGAATTTTTACAAAGAACCAACGCCTAGGCACGACCTACATGAAATTTTGCACTGAAATAGGGTGCTTAATGGTTATGTCCATAGTGCCTAGGCGCCAATGAATCTTGTTTTAGATAGAATTCGTCTCCAATTGAAGTTTTGCCGTGATTTTCATCCAATTTTCAAACCTAAATGCACAACAGCCCCATACATCAAAAGAAATCTCTCATACTACAAAATTCATCTATCATCATCATTAAAGAGAGACCAATTCATTGTTATAGAGAGATAATTAAGGGCAATTGCAAGAATTATCATCCATTGGAGTTTTGACCTTGATTTTTGGGCAACAAGAAGAAGAATTAAGGAAATTGATCAAGAAACAATTGGATGATTATTATAGAATTTAACACATTTTCAATTACTTGATCACTAATTGAATTGGTTGTAAATTTTATTGATTCTCGAAAGAGACAATATGATAGATAACACTTTAAAACAATAATTTTAAAGCCCGATAGAGAATATAGATATTCCACTATACTTTACATGATTTTCATAGATGTTCTAACATCTTTAATACATAATTTCATGTTTGCATATTTCATAGAGATATAGGAAGATCACAAGAGAGAATAAATTTAATTGGCATCGAGAGATGCTTTTAACTAACTTAGAAACATTGGTCAATAAGAATATACACATGTTGTAATGTTATTTAATTGCATTGAAACTGATTAATAAAGGAGATTTGATGTCTTATTAACCTTATCATCTAAATTTACAAAAGCTCATAATTTGATCGCTAAAATTGTTAGTTTAATTAATTAATTAATATAAATTCTCCAAACAAGTTTTGCTATTCAATTGAAGTTGACATTAATTGACACTAGATTAAGTACACGATCCTCGTGTGAACGATACTCTATTCACCACTTTATTACTTGTTCGCAATACCGTACATTTGCGAAAAATCAAACGGTCAATAAACATCTTCTTCCACAATGGATTCACCTAAAAATCAAGAATCTGAAAAAATTATAACTGAATGTGCTTGCCATCTCAAATGCCTTCCCGAACCCATTGAATCTGCCCTTTTATCATTTATTTTCTTCATCTCAAAAGTCTTTTTTCACTGATTATTTCATGAATTCTGCCTATCATTTGATGAAATACCTCTTTACAATTTCACACTTGACAGACATCATATTCATATATTTTAAAAATTGTTTTTAAATCAACAACATAAATCTTGATAACTCGCTAATTGTTAAACTAGTTGTACAATTAGATTAATCATATATTATAAACAAGTAAGAAGCCGACTTTTCATTTTGTTAATTAAATTCCCAGTAAGAAGTGTGTCTTTATCTATCATGAAGGTCCAATAAAACTGTTCCACGTTGCAATGAACTAATCGTCCGATTGGGTTGGTTTCTTGTCACCAAATAGCGAAACTATAAGTAGTAATATGTAGCTCAAGAACAAAGCACGTGTTTGACAACCATCAAAATGAATATTTTTGAAAAATAAATTAAATTTTGGAATAATGAATTTTTTAAGAATACGTGATTAAAATGTAGAAAAAAATATTTAATTTACGTGTAAAATATTTTATTGTTAAAATGTGATGGAAAATAAATTTGAAAATAAAAACTAAAATGAGTTCTGTTTTAATGATGGTCAACAAGGGACAGTAAGAAATGCATAATAATTCCTTACTCCCACTTGAAAAAATGTTTTTTGATATAAAAAGATCGATTAAAATTTAAGTCAAAATTCACAATTTATTTTAACAGCACATTTCGTGAATCCGCAACTTTTCAACTACACGTTCCATCAACTTTTATTAAAATTTACTAAAATTCTGATTTTTATCTAAACAAAAAAAGAGCATAGAAATTACTAAAACGCCACCAAACAAGCACGAAACAATTTTGCCAACCCCAAGCCGGTTTTGCTGCATCCAGCTCCATTTTCATGCACCGCATCCGAATCCGAGTAGAAAAAGTGGAATGTAAAGGCACTTTCATATAAAAGATTAAATATTTTTTTTATCAAAATAACAAAATTTCAAGAAATGTTAACAGAACAATTAGTGTTGATTATTGGCTACAACATATTCAATCCTCTCTGAGTATCATAATCAGAAAAGTCTCCATTAGCCGGACCAAATGGTGGTGCATTATAACCGTATACATCGAAAACCCTATCATCCGAACCCATATACCCACCTTCTCTTCCTTTAAAAGTTTGTATTGGTGAAGTCCACGGACCTGGGGTTGAGACATTAGAGCTCGAGGCCTCTTGATTTAGATTTGGTGCGTTATGATTCTGTGGGGAATTTCCGCTAGTCTTTTTGTTGCTGGAATTTGCTGTTGTCAGGGTTATAGATGCCGACTGCTGCTGTTGCATTTGCAGCTGGTTCTTCATTGGTGACTTCGGACGAAGTGCCTCTATATCGGGAGTAGTAAGGACAAGGTGCGGTGCCTCTGGTGGTGGATTTCTTCCTCCCCCTCCCTGCCAAATTTTTCCTTCCTTATCCATGAAACTCCTAATATATGCCTGAAAATTCCCAAGTTACATGTCAGCATGTTTAGCTAAGCATTTAAGGAAAAAAAAAAAATCATCAGTGAAAGTTCAAGAAAGCCAGCAAAACACACAAATCCCTTGAACATTGAACCGCTAGTCCTATGGGGCACAATAATTATAAGAGATTCAAATGGATCCTGCTAATGTCGTGCATGCAATTTACAATTGCAACAGTAAGTGCACGTTACTGGACTATAGAATTTCTCCTTTAACACTGTATAGTGCTATCCGATCCTCCAAACCAAACATGACAGTAGTGGCCTAAACAGTGATACAAAACCTGCTTCCAGGTAATTCTGAGATGAAATAATTTTTTAAACTGATTTCTCTTGGAATCAAACGTCGAACCAGAGAGGTAATTTGACAAGAAACATTGAGGAGCCTTGTGCTTCTCCTGCTCCCCCTTTACTCTCTTCCAACAGAAAATAAATAATAAAGGCCTTTCCTATTTCACTAACCAATTTATCATAAACAATTTCATGGGCAAAGCTAGAAATTATATGTTCTTGGAATGGACATCAGCTTTATGAAATTGGCTAAAAACTTGATTTTTAGTAGATATTGATAAAAATTTATGAAATGTATGAATGAAAAGTTGATAAAAGTTTTAGGTCCATCAAGTGATGTTGAAAATAAATTTGAGGGAAAATGAGTTTTAAAAAATTGGGGGTCAAACAGGGCTAAGCTTCTACTATTAAGCAATTCTGAAAATCTCATTCATCTCGGTATGACACCAAATACCCTCTAGAAGATCAACCACTTTTAAATGCTGATAAAATTGTATTTCACAGAAGTTCGTCAAAAAATTTGTGCAGATTGGATGGCAGATCTCTCTTACTAGGATAGCACATAACTATTCTTACTTTTCCATCGTCTTTTTCCATTTCAAGAAGCCAAAAGCTGAAAGTTTTACCAATATTGAATAGAGAGCCAAGTTTACCTCAGAATTAAAATTCGAGGAAGATAATCCTTTTCCGACCGTCAACCAGCCAGAACGAATGTTATGATCTTCACCGAAAAGCTCAAGCCTTCTCCGTCCAAGAGCAAAATGTTCAATTATCCGATACATATCTTCAGGCTTTGCAGTTGATCCTGNTTTCACAGAAGTTCGTCAAAAAATTTGTGCAGATTGGATGGCAGATCTCTCTTACTAGGATAGCACATAACTATTCTTACTTTTCCATCGTCTTTTTCCATTTCAAGAAGCCAAAAGCTGAAAGTTTTACCAATATTGAATAGAGAGCCAAGTTTACCTCAGAATTAAAATTCGAGGAAGATAATCCTTTTCCGACCGTCAACCAGCCAGAACGAATGTTATGATCTTCACCGAAAAGCTCAAGCCTTCTCCGTCCAAGAGCAAAATGTTCAATTATCCGATACATATCTTCAGGCTTTGCAGTTGATCCTGCAAATATAATTGGAGTGAAGTTTATAATACCAGTCAGAACCAACAGAAAATACATAACAAGAGAGGACATATCTCTGCAGTGCGGTGAAATTATGACCCAGATTAGCCAACAAGAACGTAAGAATAGTGTTTGGATTACATAGTAAACATTCAGTTTGATGAACTGCTCGTAACTACTTACCTAAAGGTATTCACTTTTACTTTTCCTAAGAAAA
>CAIGRK010270651.1:0-10686 GCA_903798315.1 Fraxinus greggii | reverse complement strand
TGTGGCTCACACACCTCAAATCACAAACAAATGGTGTGTTTGAGCCACATTATTTTGGAAGAATGTATTTTAAAATAGTAGATTGATGGAGAATGTGTGGTTAAAAAAGAAGGAAAAGTTATTGATATAATGAAATATATTATTTTATTGAAGAATGTGTTGAAAATGAGTAGAAGAATGAGAATGAAAATTTTAATATGACTCAAACAGGGCTTACACCCACCCATACCCACAATTGAGTCATGCTGTTCCGTCTGTCCATTTCATCTACAAATTATCAGTCACATGTATAATAGATTTCGAGATCATTTGGGTATGTATTTAAATATAACTTGATTGACTTCTTTAGGTCGTGAGATGGGCACCCGTGAAACATCGCTTTATATGTAAGCTTACAAAATAATAACAATAATAGTAATAATCAATTTCAGCATTGTTTTAGTTAAATGGGACTGTATAGCGTAAATAGCTTCAAGTCAACCCAGTATCCATATTCAATACACTTCAACCATAAATTTAGAAATGCAAGTTGGGTTATTTCATTAATGGCCACTAAATTTTTAACTTACTGACTCTTTTGCCATCGGACTTTAATTTAGATCAAACTCATCCCTGAACTTGGGAAAATGTTTTAGTTAGACTATCAATTCAGTTTGGCTCCATTCACTTGTAGATTTGACGACTAGGGATGGCAAATGGAGCAAAGGATTCCCGATTAATTGGGGACCCGGGCAGGACATTGTGTCTCCTCTGAGATTAATATTTTGTAATAACCATATTTTTTTTAAATAAAAATAATACCATATTAAAAACAAAAATATATTATTGGGCTAAAAGTTTAAAAGATGAACCATAAAAATGTAAGAGTTTTGTTACATATTCATTAGGGTTTACACCCATTATGCAGCAGCCAATAATGAAATGTCACTTGAATATTATGTACACCATGATGTAAATCCTAACGTGCATGTAAAATAATTCGAAACGTAATTTCTATTGTTTATTCAATAATAAATTGATCACTGCTCCATTTTATAGGCTTTCATTCAACATATTTACTTAAAGATTTTGACGTTGGATTAGTTCCATGCCTTTATTGTTGAAGTATTGGGGCTTTACTAAGAGTTTCATTTGTCCCATGCAAAAAATCTATCAGTCTTATTAGTGAATAAAGGTCTACAAAAAATGTAATTTTGTATCATTTTTTTGTTTTTAAAGATTTAATTTATTTAATGTTAAAGTAAAAATTATAAACGAGATATTAGAAGTTCCACCATAAGCAGGATGGGGAATGGATTCTCCGTCCCATTGTCATTTTGACGACGAGGCACACAGATATGTAGATTTTCTTTTAGAAAATGGGCAAAAAATAAATAAAAAATCGGTGGTCTAACTACAACAATTTTTAAAGTCTAGTAATGAGATTGAAAACGGAAAGTTCAATGACCAACGTGATACTAAGTGCAAAATTTAGTAGCCACTATTGAAACTAACCCAATGCAAGTTACATCAACTTGCTTTTATTATTACAAAAATAATAGATACCTAATATTTTATATTTCTTCTACTTTGATGCATTACTTCATGCTAAAAGAAAAAGGACAATTCGTGAATTATATTGTATTTTGTATGTTGTAATTGCATCACAAGTAGCAGTAAGTTCAGTCACGCTGCCATGAATTTTTTATTTTTTTAATCACCATCTTAAATTTTTAAAAATAGTAAAATGAATAAGTTAATGAATTTTTTAGAATTAATTTATTATCTTGATATATAAATAAAAAAATTAATAATAAATTACAGTTATATCCGTTCAACCAATAGAGGAAAAGAATGGCATTTTCTCATTTTTCAAAAATTAGAGAAAAATCTCTGGGTCATTAAATTATGAACACTTATCACTAGTTAGTAAATTAGTACTAAAAAAACCGAACAAAAGAAATGGTATATTTATTTTTCTTTAACAATGTCATTGTTCCTTGAAAACATTACGACGCATGTGTTTACCACAATTACACTTTTATTTGTTTAACAATCACTCCATCCGTCCAATGTCTTGTTAACTATAATTATTTTTATAGTACGACGTGAGTAAATGTTTGAAAAGAACTACTCAACATCATGTAATTATGTCTCGTTCATTGAAATTGGTTTATCAAACGATTATTAAAACAAACTTTTGATGTCCCACATTCTATGGAGTGACAATGCCCCGTACCTTAAACAACAATCCACCACCCACTTATTATATTTTATGCAGTAAAAAAGATTTTTGTCCGGACTTATACTTTTGACACATGTTCGGCATAAAGGGTGTGTTTGAGCCACATTATTTTGGAAGAATATATTCTGGAATAGTAGATTGATAAAGAATGTGTAGTTGAAAAAGAAGGAAAAGTTTATGATGTGATGAAAAATATTATTTTATTGAAAGATGTGTGGTTGAAAATGAGTAGAAGAACGAGAATGAAAATTTTAATGCGTGCCAAACAAGGACAAAATATGTCTTGACTGGGAAAAGATGTNAATGTATTCTGGTATAGTAGATTGATGGAGAATATGTGGTTGAAAAAAAAGGAAAAGTTATTGATGTGATGAAAAATATTATTTTATTGAAGAATGTGTGGTTGAAAATGAGTAGAAGAACGAGAATGAAAATTTTAATGCGTGCCAAACAAGGACAAAATATGTCTTGACTGGGAAAAGATGTTTATACTTTCGAAATCAACTTATTATATATGTCATCCACAATTATAAGATTGTTGATGATTAAAATTGATATAACGATGATAAATTAACTTAAGAAAAATTTAGTGAAATAACAGTGTTTAATTGCTGGAATATCGTAAAGAAAAGTGTAATTTTCATTGTTAGTGTTTGATAAAGTATTACAGAGAAAAGCTTAGCTCGACATTTCTAGTTGGGCATTTGCTTCATTATATATGCTTCAAGAAAGGCGATTACCATCATCTGTCTTGTCAAGCTAAAGTTATTTTTCTCGAAGTGTGTGTCGTCGTTATGCTCAAATGGATTTCATTGGTTAATAAGTTGGGCTAGATCATATCATCATGACACCTAGCTTGTAACGTGTGGTATGAGTCATCACTGCCTGTAATCTAGACAATTATTATCTTTTTCTTATTAGCGAGCATAGGGTCCTGGCGTCAAATGTGACACCGTCATGCCTCTAATTTATTGTCATCTGAGGTGCTGATGCATTGGGGAACATCTCTCTAGTTTACTCATATTAATGTTTTTAGATGATCGCAACTTTTGATCGTTCTAACTAGATGAGTCATATGGTCTGACCTCACCTCGAACAAAGGATTTCTGATAATTAAGCTTCGTTAATTACCTTGAATTGGGTTAGCACTCAATCCGAAGTGACCTCTTGAGATCAGACACAAACAATAATGAATTAACCTTTTTGACCAAAAATATAAAGGGAATTAAATTCAATTACATACTTATATGTTGTAGGACTTATATTGAGGATTGCATAATATTGTATTTGATAAAAGTTGATGAGTTTCATGAAATGTATAGTTAAAAATGGATAAGAGATATGGGTCCAATGAAACGTGTGAAAAAATAAAAAGTTTAACCCGCGTTTTAGAAAACAAAAGATTTACCAAACAAGCATTTGATGTCTAAATGGGCCTACATTGGTTGACTTTCTATACGTGATTATCCAATGTATATAGTGAATATGATTAATACGATTAAATTAAGCCCTCGTTTGATAGCTATTATTTGAAGAAAAAAAACTATTATTTGAAGTGATTTTTATAAGAATGTACGGTTAAAAAGTGGAAAAAAGTTTTGAGTTTATGTACAGAATATTTTATTGTGTGAATGTATTGTTGAAAATATGTATGTAAAAAATGAATTTTGAAATAATAGTTAGCAAACATGTCTAAATAATATATGAATTATCCTAGGTTTTAGCCTATGGAAACCCTAGCGTGTGGCTGGCAAATGAACATGTCTAGGCCGAATCATAGATCTTCAACTTGTTAAGGCGTGCTGCTTTTATATTGTCTTGTATTGAATGATAAAGCAAGTGGAAAAACCAGACAACCCATTTTTCGGATAAGTTTGACAAAAAATTACATTGTGTTACCCATTTGTCTCTGGTTTGCGTTATATATATATATATATATATATATATATAGACACACACATACACACACTAGTTTTTCGTCCGTACAAAGCACGGACTGTGTTATTTTTAAAATAATGTTAGTGTGTTGAAATATTGCATCATGGACGGTAAATCTGTACAATTAAATAGCAATAACCTATTCCGAGTAATTGATAAACCCACATATACTACACATCCATGAAAGAACCATAACTTCATAAATTTGCACACTACAGCGTCATTTTGCTAAGCAGCATATCATCATAAGGATATTTACATGTTAAGAGACTCATATTATTAGACTCGTGCTGGAAGTAATACATTTACCAAAAGGTGACTTCCTGGCAATGATGTGAAGAACCTTAGTAGACATTCTGACTAGTCTCTTGACCCTCAGGCCCTTGTTTTTAGCACCACAAGCCAAATGAACACAAACGGTAAACAAAAACAAATGAACAGAGCATCAAATTAGACAATTATAAAGATCATTATAATCAGAAACTATATAATAACTAAAATTAAACACATCGTTAAAGCATGAAAGTCTTTTTCACATGTATTGAATCATATTCAATAACTATAACAATTGTAGGTGATCAGATTGGAATACAAAACCTAGGGTTCCACGAAAGACTATCTACTAACTATCACAAAACAGAGTTATATTCTATAGTTTTACGAGTGATATTGTACATCCCTTAACGACAAAATAGTTACACAAAAATTCTAAGCAATGCCTTTGATCCAAAAATAAAACGTGCTAAAAAATTTAAGCATTTAATTACTGCAAAAAGTGATATTCCCAATCAATCCCCAAATCAACCTCTGATTATTTGAGGAAGCTTTTGTTAATAAAAACCACCATAGCAATACTAAAATCGCAAAATCAATTGTTTTTTCAATCTTTCACCCATAAGAGAAAAAAACCAAGTTCTTTATCGGATTCGAAGAAACTATAAATGAATACAAAATAGAGGCTTAAACTCTTCTAGAGAATAAAGAAATTAAGAAAGACGCTCCTGAAAATCAGATGAATTATATCTTCAATCTTTCCAAACAGAAAGAAATAAACTATACAACAAGGAAAATAGAAAATCAATCCAAAAAAGACAGAAAGAAAGAAACACTGAATGAAAAAATATGATAAATAGGCAAAGAAGTTGAGCAAAGACCCGGCTTCGAGTTTAGCAATATAGGCGATCAGAGAAACATTATCTCTATGTTTGATGGACTCTTCATCGAAGCCTACTTCTTTGAGTTTTTTTCATATGGCTTTATCGCTTCATGGGATTTCCATAAACTCTTCCATGAGCATAGAATGCTGCATATGAAGCCCCATAAGGTGGCGTCATAGACTATAATATAACGGAGTGAATTTAATATTACTTCAAATGGACAATTCCTGCAAATGGCTTCAAATAAGAGAATCAAGCGAAAATTGCATCCCAATTGTATCCCCAATAAAATATAATTATATAAATGCATGTGCCAGCATGCATAAAGTTTAAGAAATACCTATGGTAGTCCCCACATAGACACAGGTTGAGCATGATTATAGTTTGTGAAAGGAGAATGTAATAGGACAAATAGCAAGAGAACTTCGAAAAGGATGATAAAACTCTAAAGAGTGGTGGTTTTCAATCTTTAAATTTCGAAGGCCTTTGAAGATATAAATTCAGGCTTAATGCAACCAAAATGGAAAATCATGCAAAAGAAAAAAAGGCTAAAATTTTTAAGAGACCAATGTATTCAAGCTGGGCATTGTTTTTTTCTTTCTTTTTTTATTTTTCTTAATTGAGCATTTTAAGTTATAGAAATTATAAGGTCAGCAAAATGCAGATTAGATTACAAAACTTAAATCATCCCAGATGAATCATTAGCATTGTATTTAATGTTAATTAATTTGATCATAATCATTTGAAATCAAGTTAGATCAAAAGTATTATCAGTTAAGCTAATATATGAAGATCAATCCCAAATCAATTTTGAGAAATGTTAAAAGATGAATTATTGATCAAAATTATATAATAAGTTTAGGACTGTCAAGATATTCCGTACATTGGCATAAATTGTAATGATAATCTAAATCAGAAAAGGATTACGACCTTTGCCTCTCATTTCACTATACTATTCTCGTTGAAGCTCCACATATGCAGGCGAGGGAAAAAATTCTTCCATGCACACATAAATTTAAAAGTATACATACACGTATTTATGCACATACATACACCAATGAAAGAATTAAAATAAAATAGAACAGATTAGAACAATGAGGAACCCCCACACTTCAAAATATAATTTATTGGGACTTAATTCATAACAGTTCAACAGAAGAAACTGGTGATGGTTGGTGGATATAATTTTATCAAAATAAAGGGATTTCTCAATTTGTTGTGTGTTAAAATTACACTCAATACTAAATATCATTAAATCAACCAGGGAAACTGTTTACCTCCCCATTTTGCAGGGTCCAATTGGAAAGTTTATAAAGCACGCTTCTGACAACAATGTCACTGCCATGTGAATGCACCTTAACATAGATAAATCAAGTTCTACAAGATATAAAAAATACCAATAACACATATTTACACATCTATGCAAGGAAGATAAATATTGATTCCTCATTCTAGATCTTCTAACCCAAAAGATTCAATATATCAGTTGGTGAACTTTATTGGTAAATGGTAAGAAAAAAGACCAATACACTTTTCAATGTCATATATTTATGTTTATGTTTGTGTAGAAAAATAACATATCTTACACAACAATCAGCTAAATTTCAAGTGACACAAAGTAATAAAAGTAGCCAGGCGTATTCATCTCCTCTGTAATATCTGGCGCCTAGGTACCCTTCATTATATTTGTTATAATGACAAATATAACAATAACAGATAGGGATGTGAAATATTCGGATGTTATAAGCTCCAATCCCTACATCATGATTAACTTTGAATTTAAACCTCAAAATAAAGTTCATGGAAGAATACAAACATGGTATACATTGCTAGAGAATAGTTTTGCGGCTAAAATAACATATTTTGTGTTATTTCACCCATAGTATTCCAAGTTTTCAACCAAGTAGTTGTGACATGATCTTAAAATAGAAACTAACCATAAAAATGGTATGTATTCTGATATAAGAAAAATTGCAAATCAAAAACCATATTTTGCAATATCTAATCATGTTTTTTTCTACTTCAAAGGACATCATTCAATCATAGAATGGGAAATCCCTTTTTTGAGTATAAATTATAAGAAAGGGTTCTGTATTGTTGATTATACATGCCATGCAGTTGTTCTCTGATCATAATATGCTCCCTTCTAAACATTTTTTTTACATCTATTAGGTGTAGTTGACTCTCAACCTTAATTTCTCGGCCGGGTTGTTTAAATAACAAATATATCAGCAAAAAGAAAAAGAAAAATTGACAGGGACCCTACTTTGTCAAAATGATGATACAATGTTTGTTCAAACAGAGATAAAGCTACAATTTACTCTATTGAAGTAGGAATTATCTTGCATTATAATCAATTTGCATTCACTTTTAGTTCTCTAACTACCATTTTTCTAAGAATAGTTATACGACTGCCCTTTCCAGGTATATAGACATATTTCCATAATCTTATTTATTTGAGGAAAAGAAAAAAGAAACACTTGACAAAGTAAACAAACTTGACTAATTTTGAAATAAAAATAAGTGAAAACATAGACGAGCAAAATGGAGGATGATAGAAATAGTTTTAAATGTCTTTCACCAATTTGTTAATTCAAGATTTGTCCTTTGTATATGTTTTCATCATACAACTGTAAAAGGATATATCTTTTGCTTCAAATATGCTTTTAATATCAATATCATCTCTATATAATACTAATAACCGACATTACAATATCATTAGTATAGTGGATTGTACTAATTATGAATCTTTCCTACAAAAGAAGGGTGCAAAATCAATTGTTATACCCCATCATATTTTTAGTGTACATTACACTTTTTAACTTATGAAAATATCTTCACCTTGGAGTAGGAGAATGGTTTAATTTTACACAACCAATCTGCATACTCAGGTAATCTCGGAGCAAATAATATTGATTCTCCACTTGTAATATCCTTAATCCAAAATAAGTTCAACAAGAAGATTGTCCTATGAATTTCTCTTAATAACCAAATTGATTTCTTTATTTTAAGATAAAGAATTTTGAGAAAGATATGATCCCTCAATCTGAAAATAAAAAATAATCACTTAAAGGTTTTTCATTCAGAGGAGAACCCATCAACAACTCCCTCCATATTCTTAAAGAGCCTAAGCTGGCTCAATTTATCACTTATTCAAACATAAGTGTCAAGCTCTTTACCGTGATAAATTAATTTACAATATTAATTTTCCACCACATATATCTTGAGAAGTGATTTTATATAAATAAAATCTACTATAGGCTTTGATAGTACAAAAAAAGGAAGGTCAGAAATCCAACAACTTGAGATGATAATAATAAACTATCTTTAAATGTTTTAAAATTTTGATTACAGATACATTACACGGTAATTTGATTAATGTTAACTACTTTATGAGATTCAACTAAGTACTCATTCAAATGTGTGAAGTCGCCAGGAGATTAACCAAATTCTTAGTTTGTTTAAACTCGAAAAAAGGAAAAGGAAAAAATAACTCAACAGCTTCATGCAATACACATCACACATAACCAGGGAAAGATAAATTACATTACAAAATGCTTATGTTCACTCATGTCTAACATAGCAGCAGTGCGGCCAAGCCCTGTGGCTTTTGTATTAGGCAGAGTATCTACATAGTCACCAGTTTTAACTCTGGCTTCATGTGTATCAGCACAATGCCCTTGAGGCAATTGGGGATCATCATGCTCAATACTCTTCCAGAAAAAACTAACGCAGTACTTCTCATTTTCTTCTTCGTCAGGTATTTCTCTCCTCACTAGCTTATCATATAACTCAACTTTTTAGAATAACTCTATAGAAACTGAAAAACATATACAAAACGGGAAGAAATTCAATAAAGAATACACAATAAGAACATTAAATGAACAAACTTTGGGTATTTCCGGTTCGATTTCTAAAAACATCGAAACATTTGAAAGAAAAAATCACGAATTAAGCATTATAATTAAAGAAGTCGTAAGAAATATAAAGAAAGGGAAAAAATTGAAGCACTGGAAATCATACTTACATGTATATCTCTCAGTTCCCTCAGATTTTTTAGAATTTCTATCCATGATGAAGAGAGAAAAACCGTAATTAGGGTTAAGAGAAAGAGGATTTTGGTTTACTTTATCGAGAAAGGAACACATCAAAAGCAAGAAAATGAAAAGACGAGAGAAATCAGGACACACTTTACAGGGAAGATATTTTGATGAATAGTGGAAGCTTGTTAGTGGCAGCGCAGACTTCGCGCAGCGCGAAGAGGTTGCTTTCTGCACTGCATGGAGAGAAGAAGAACCCGATTCTCCGCGGTGTGTAGAGAGAAGAAGAAGGCGTGGAGAGGTGAAGCGTATTTTAGAAAAGCCTGGTGAAGAAAATATTGGGCCTAACGAACAGTACAACCCGACCCAATGTGTGAAACATGAGTGAAATATCCATATTACCCTTTTTTCCACACATGGCCGCCTAACTGAACAGTCAAATTAAGGGTAAGATAGGGAAAAATGCTTCATGAATGAATAGTGCGGCGTGGAGTCACACTCCGGATTGTGCGGAGTGTGAAGAGAGAAAAAATAAACAACACTCTCCGTACTGTCCGGAGTTAGAAAACATAATAAAATAAAATAAAACAACACTTCGCACTATGCGGAGTGTTCACTCTGCACAAGGAAAAAAATAATACTTCACTCCGTACAACATGGAGTGTGAAAAAAAACTCCGCACTACGCAGAGTGACCAAAAAAAAATTCTCCGCACAGCGCGGACACCACGCTCCTCTCAGTTCGGACAAATTCATGTTTTTTTTGTTTTGGCCAAGGTTGGAGTTAGAAAAAAATAATAAAATGAAATGAAACAACACTTTGCACTGTGCTGAGTGTTCACTTTGCACAAGAAAAAACGTTCTGTGCGAAGTGAACACTCCGCACTGTGTGGAGTGAACAAAACAAAATTTCTCCGCACAGCGTGGAGTATGGTGTCCGCGCTGTGTGGACACCATACACGCACACTGCGGATACCACTCTTCGCTCAGTTCGGAGAAATTTTTTTTTTTTCCAAGGTTGAAAGTCAACAATTGTGGGCATGAGATGGGAAGAAGTCCAAATTATCCTTAAGCCTTATAAGAATAGTAGAGGATGGGTAAAGATGAATTGGGTAGGGAAAAAAGCTTCAAGGACCCTTTTTTTTTTTTTTGCTCGACATTCAAAGTCAACAATTGTGGGTGTGGATAGAAAGAAGTTCATATTACCCTTAAAGCTTGGATGAATAGTGGAAAATGAATATGGATAAAATGGGATAAAATAAAAGCTTCACAAATAAACAGTAAATGGTGGATTGACTCTTTTAAGATAGTAGATACATAAGATAAAA
>CAIGRK010270594.1:0-11804 GCA_903798315.1 Fraxinus greggii | reverse complement strand
TTATTATTATTTTTTATTTGTTGTTTTTGAACTTTAACATTTAACATTATTAGTTCTCGTTTAAACTTATATGTTAACTTATTTTAAATATATTATTATAATGTCGATAGGTAAATCGCGAATTAAAACCGAACCAACCCGTAATTTACGGTTTGGTTCGAAAAATAAAATAGTTTAGTTTGGTTTGAAAAAATTCAAAATCGCATGAAATTGTTCGAGTTGAAAATATGGTACAAATCGCTAAAGTCGAACCACGTTCACCCCTAGCACAATTCACTATTAGAAAAAATGTATAAGGAATGTGCTTAACTTCCTGTAGTCTCCAATAAAATTTTAATACATTTTTTTCTCTTTCTTCTCTTCAATTATACATTTTTTAATAAAACAATTATACTATTTATACAATCATTTTTGATAATTTTGGTTGACAATATTGGTATTGTCAAAATTCGAGCTATTGATGTAAAAGACAATTTTTAAAATAAATGAATGTGATATTGTCAAGTGTGAGTTGTGAATTAATATTGTCAAATTAGATTGTACATATAGACATGATTTATAATAAAATAATTTTATGTATAAATTGAAAATTTTTTCTTCTTTTTAATCACTTATTCTATAAAAAGACGCTATTCTAAAAGTTAAAATTTCAAATAATGAAAGCCAACCGGGATTGGAAGCAGGTGCATGAAGATGTTCGAAGTCTAAAAAGGGACACTAATCAAATGGTTTAAAAAGGAAGTAAATAAAAAATCAAATCGAGAATTTTATCATTTAATTACTTTATTTATTCCATAGTAGTGGAGTCAACATGCTTGGAAAATCAAAATATCAAGGTTTCTAGCACGCGCTAATCTGGTGCGAGTATAACCAACCAACAGATTCTCACTAAAGAAATCAAGCAAGAAGCTAAACGTAATTTAGAAATATTAAAAAAATCAAAAAAACTATTTTGTAATTGGATTTTCTCATAAAATATTTTATTTTCTGAAAAAGACATTCCAAGCTTTGTTCACTTCACAGACTCAGATATACATTTCTCTCTCCCTCACATGCTACTGCCTCTACTTTCAGTAACAAAACGCTGCGTTTTGGCTTTCTTCTTCCTCACATTCCTCTCTGAATTCTCTGTAGGTCCTTCACGTTCGATATTTTTTTTTTCGGGATAAAAAGCATTGCGTTTATATTTAATTCAGTTGTTTTTCACTATAAGAACAAATTTTTTTTGTGTATATATGTTTATTTGACGCCGCAGTGTGGTTAAGCTGTTTGATTTTCGATGATTTGAGCTACTGACTATGTTGGCTGAGTCTGGATCTAGTTTATGTGATGATCACACTGTTTACTGATTTTCTTTTTGTTTAATTTTTTCGGATGGTGATACTTCATTTTCGTTTAACTGTTTTGGAGGGAGTTCGGGGGTCATTTGAGCTTCTTCACAAGTAAATAGTTTTGCTTAATTATTGTGTTTTCTTTCTTTCTTCATTTTCTCTGGTTTCATGTATTTATGAGAAATATGTTAGTGAGACTGTCCTATATGCACAAGTGGTAGGAATTGTTCATTCAAATCACCATTCCTTGGACTCTGAACTACTCAAATTACCTTACATCGTATGGGTAAGAGAGAGAAAGGTGTATTGCTTTGATAGTTTCGGGGTTTGAAGTGTCGTCATTTGAGGGAACGTTTGCATAGATGTCATTCCCACTTCCCAATGAAGTATTTTTCGCATTTTTGAGAAGGATAATGATAGAGTTGAATTCCTGGAGGGACATTTATTCACGAAGTTCTTTTATGTAAACATGTAGTTTTTATTGAACTAAAGATTTTTATTGTTCTATTCACACAACTGATCTCGTTTATCTTAACAGTGAATGTCCTATGGGCACTTTAAATTCATTCACGTGCTTCTGTCTTTCTGCTTTACGTGGTTATGTACTTGAGGGGTTTTATGATTTGATTTGATTGGGCACATTGCATTGCTTTTAGGGAAGGAAAATACCCACATTTTTGGAACCATGGTTCTGGGTCTGAGGACCAAAACCAGGACAAACCCCTCTGTTCAGCTTGATTACATAATCCATATTCAGGAGATTAAGCCCTGGCCTCCATCGCAGTCGCTGAGAACGCTTCGTGCCATTCTGATTCAGTGGGAGCACGGTGGTAGGAAATCTGGGTCTACTAACCAAGTTATTCCTTCACTTGGGACTGGGTCTGGTGTTGGTGAATCGGGGTCTACTAACCAAGTTATTCCTTCACTTAGGACTGGGTCTGGTGTTGGTGATGGAAGAATTGAATTCAATGAGTCTTTTAGGCTACCTGTGACAATGTTCAGAGAAATGTCCGTTAAAGGTGCAGAGGAAATTGCTTTTCAGAAGCATTGTGTTGAGTTCAATCTTTATGAACCTCGGAGGGGTAAGACGGTAAAAGGTCAGCTGCTGGGAACTGCTATTCTGGACTTGGCAGATTATGGTGTTGTTAAAGAGAGTTTGAGTGTTAATGTTCCTATTAACTGCAAACGAACATATAGGAACACTGTACAACCACTTCTATTCCTAAAAATCCAGCCTGTTGAGAAGAGTAGAACAAGCTCCTCCTCACGGGACAGCTTAATTGGAGAAACTTCAATGGACAGGAATCATGGTGAATCCATTTCCGCATTGATGGGCGAAGAATATGCTGAAGAAGCTGAGGTTGCCATGTTTACAGATGACGATGTCTCCTCGCACTCGTCTCTGGCAGCTTCTTCTGGAGTTGAATCAATTGGATATTCATCACCTCAAAACAAAGAGGTACCATTTTTCTATTGGGTTTTATATTTTCTTGTAATATCTTTCATCATTTCTCTGAAAATTCTTTTTGTTTACAATTTCTTGAATATCTTGATAACATGTATCATCACGAAAGATGCGTATTTCTTGATAACATGTACCATCATTGTTCTATTGGTTTAAGTATGACGTGATTTTCATTTGACTAAAAAGTCTGCTGTTTTTCTTCATTTAGTTCTCTTAAAATAGCGCACAATAGACTCATAGCAAGATCGTAATAAATGGCAGAACATAATGGTTGCTGTGAATGGGAGTGCTGGAGAGGTAACTCTAGACCTTGTGCCAAATTCAAAACAGTATATTGCCAAATCAGATGAGCAAGGGCCTGAGTGTCATGTGAATTCTAAAGGCAGTTCATCTCATTCATCTTCAATAGATTTATCTTCTGATCTTTCATGGATCTCGAAGAAAATTAGTGCTCAAAGTTCGCAGCCATCAGCTTCTAGAGGACCAGAGAAAGAGAAGACCTCCAACAATAACCGTGAGATAGAAGCAGCAGAAGGAACAGACAACGAGTGGAATCCCAACCAGAAAAGCAACAACAATGTAAAGCAATCAGAGAATATTGAGGAAGATGTTTTCAGTTGTGGAAGTGAAGTAAAAGTTCAACAAAGTGACGGAGAAAGCATATTTAGCCAGCTTAGTGCTGAGAAAACCTGTGCAGATTCAGATTGTCGAACAGGTGAAAATTTGGACTCGGTTGAATATTGCAAAAGTCATGGTGATGATAATGCTTCATCTCCTAGCATAGAAGATCCTGATGAGGTTGGACGAGCTAATGTTGCAACACAAAAAGGTTCTGCAGAGGGTGAGACCAGAGAGACACATCAAGAATATACACAAGAAAGAGAGATTGTGGAAGTGCAAGGACAACACATTGAAGATAAGCCATTGATTGGCTTTTCTCAAGACAATGTTAAAACGCAATTCATATTGGAAAATAATGTGCTGTCTTCTAGTAAAGAGAATCTCACAGTTAAGAGCAATTTCTCAAATACTGACAGATCAAAGCATGGAAAGTCTGTAAGATCATCAATAGACTTAAACAGGAGCAATGGATTGGCCTGGAGCAATCATATAGGAGTCACTCACAATGGTACTTGTGGATCTATGAGCAGTGAGCTAAGAGATGCTGATGTGTTAACAAAGGAAACAAGATGCCCATTTTCAGACAGTAGAATTCAGCATTTGGAACACAGAATAAAGATGCTAGAAGGAGAATTGAGAGAAGCTGCTGCTATTGAGGTTAGTCTTTATTCAGTGGTTGCAAAGCATGGAAGTTCCATGACTAAAGTTCATGCTCCAGCTCGACGCCTCTCCAGGCTCTATCTACATGCCTGCAAACAAAAATCAAAATCAAGGAAAGGAAGTGCTGCGAAAAGTGCTGTATCAGGATTAATTTTAGTTGCAAAAGCGTGTGGAAATGATGTTCCAAGGTATGTTTTTGCACCCAACATCCTAGTTCAAAAGCATGGCAAGCTCTTTCATTGAGCTTGATAGTGCAGCAAATATGAACATTAGCTCGTCCGGCATTCTTTGTTTCTAAGTTTAATTTTATGGCAGAGTTCATGCAATGACTTGCTAATTTTGTAAATCCAAAGTTTCTAGCATTTATCATTTCTCGAATGCAGTTTTGCTTGATAATCCATATCCTGCTACTGCCAAACAGGTCATTGTTGAAGTGTCCTCGTGAATGCCATCTAGTTGTGTGTGTGTCGTACAACTGGTAATTGCTCCCAAGTGGGTTTGACTAGTAAATATTTGCCAGATGATTGATTAATTGCATACCTAAAGCCACTGCAAATAGGGACTCAAACGATGTATTTTTTTTTTATTTGTTACAGAACATAAACTCAACATTTTTTTTTTTAGTTGATTGCAATTTATCCTATCTAATACTTCTTCTTTTTTCTTCTGCTTAATACAGATTAACTTTCTGGCTGTCAAATTCTATTGTTTTGAGAGCAATCATTAGCAAATCCTTTGGTGAAAATCAGTTTCCTATTTCAGTTGGAGCAGCCGTTGGAATGAAACATGCCAGGAATTGGAACAAGAAATCATTGTCACTTCAGTGGGGCTCTGTTTCGAGCAGGGGTATAACAAGTGCTATTGAGGAAAACTTCAGTGACTGGGAGAACCCTCTTATATTTTCAGCTGCACTTGAAAAGGTTGAAGCATGGATATTTTCCCGAATCATTGAATCTATTTGGTGGCAGGTACTAAAAATTCTTTTAATTGATTCGATAAATTTCTAATTGAAATACTGTGTCAATGGAGTGCAATCTCATTAAGAATGCTTAGGTTTCTCGAGACTAATGATTTCATCTGGGAATATGTTGGTTCTGACTGAAATGAACCAATTAGTAGCTAAGTTGATTTTGTGTCTCTTTCCTCCAGACCTTCACTCCGCATATGCAGTCTGGGGTTACAAATGAAATTTGTAGAAGTATGAGTTCCGACTCGATCAAGTTCTATCAAAGGACGTCTAGTTCAGGTGACCAACAACAGGAAAATTTTTCTTCTGAACTCTGGAAAAAGGCCTTCAGGGATGCATATGAAAGGATTTGTCCTGTTCAAGCTGGAGGGCATGAGTGTGGCTGTTTGCCTGTCCTTTCTAGACTGGTACAACTTCTAGATATTTTTCTTCAACTTGCAAATATATAGGATCCAACTTTTTATCTTTTTAACGAGTCCCTGGAAATATTTAGTAGTTGCATTGCCCTAAAGTTTGCAAAGCTAATGTAGTTCTCAAAAAATTCTGTAACCAGAAAGAGTAGAAGCTACCTTGGTATTAAGATTAAAAAACCAGTGTATAAGTATTCCACGATGAAATCGATTGTCCACATTTGTCAGGAAAAGATACATATAATTTATACTCCATATCTAGGTGCACTCTTCTGGCTTGCAAAATTATAGCATATATATTAGTTTAAGATGAATCATCTGACAATATCTACGGATTTAGATTCATAGATCTATGATTTGGTTGTGTAGTACTTATTTAGTAAATTACCTATAAACAAACCACTGTTGTTACCCAGATAATGGAGCAATGCATTGCTCGACTGGATGTGGCTATGTTCAATGCAATTCTTCGTGAATCTTCCAATGAAATTCCAACAGATCCTGTAGCTGACCCTATTAGTGATGCTGAAGTTCTTCCTATTCCAGCAGGGAAAGCTAGCTTTGGGGCTGGTGCACAATTGAAAAATGCGGTGAGCATCACAAACAAATTGTCTTACTCATGATGTAGGCAATTTGCAAATAGAAATCTTTAATTATTTTTATGATTTAAGTTCGATTGATGATTCTGAAGAAAATATTCATCTACAAATGACAGATCGGGAACTGGTCCCGTTGGCTAACTGATCTCTTTGGTATTGACGATGACGATTCACTCCAAGATGAGAATAGCTTAGATGCTGCTGAAGACGATGAGAGAAAATGTAATGATGCATCGATGAAGACTTTCCATCTCCTCAATGCGTTGAGTGATCTCATGATGCTTCCAAAGGATATGTTATTAAGTCGCACAGTCAGAAAAGAGGTTTAGCCGTGGCTTAGATGCTATTGTTTTTCATTATGTTATAGGCATATAATAGACGAGTCCTTATTTATATAATTTCTTCCGTGTTCCTAGGTATGTCCCATGTTTGGTCCATCACCGATAAGAAGGGTTCTTAACTCTTTTACACCGGACGAGTTTTGCCCTGACCCAATTCCTAGAGTTGTACTTGAAGCCCTGAATTCAGAGGTTTGTCCAATGCTGAAGAATCATATTATTTCCTTTTTGTTTCTTCTCTACACTTTAAAAAAAATGTTTCTAGACATCGAGCTCACGTGTATTTTTCTTTTAAGGATCCTTTTGAGGCAGAGGAAGCTTCCATTGTGAACTTCCCGTGTGCCGCAGCACCTGCCAGTTACCAGCCACCATCAGCTGCTAGTGTTGCTGGTATCCTGGGAGAAAGTGGTAGCCATTCGCACCTGACACGGAGTGGGTCATTACTTCTCAAGAAATCATACACGAGTGATGACGAGCTTGACGAATTAGATTCGCCTATGACATCTATCATCATTGACACACGTTCGCCAAAGCCGAGCTGGATATCAAAAGAAAATGGAAGCCGAAATGCTGTCAGGTATCAACTCCTCCGTGAAGTATGGACGAGCAGCGAGTAAGCATTATTAAGTTGAGCGTGTTGAAGAAATTCAATCAAGTGCGGGTCGATATAAAAGCGCTGTAAGAATCCGAGTCGATATGCATAAGAGCTGCACATTAATTTAATTCTATATAATAACGTTTCCACCTGTTCTCATACAGATGTGAAAACACCTTTACTGACATTGAGATGTATAAATTGTAGGGTTTTTCTTTTATTAGTTTTTCTGTTTTTCTACGTAGATATCATTTTTCGTCATCTTTCAATCATTTTTTCTTGTAAATGCAGAGCTAGGCACACAAATATTAACAAAAATCTCCTCAGCCCCCACCCCAATTTGGGTTGCCTTGAAACCATATGTGGTTTTGAACCAAACCGAACCATTCAAAACTTTTGTAAAAAATGAAAATCTAAATTTTAAAGACAATGGGTCCTATTGTTCAAATGTAACTAGTGAAATGAATCTATTAAATTCAAATATCATCCTACAGAAACTATTACTATTTACTATAAATTTTTACATTAATCTAGCTTTGATCTTATTTAGAATAATAAAAAAATATCAATTCAAGATTTTTTTAAAAATAAATAAAAGGGAAAATTGCAGCGATGATATCAAATCTTTGAGTTTTTTGTAGACTTTTCCTTAACCTTCAGTTTGTACCACCAGCGGCTTCAAATCTTAGAAAAATTAGCACCTAGAGTCCAGATAAATGGATTCCATTCATTTGACCGTTAGTTGACCAAGAAAATGTGTTTTGACTGAATCTAAAAAAAATTAATTTTTTTTTGAAATTACTAACTTAATTCTTATTGTTTCGCTAAATACTAAACATTTCACTATTCTACTTAATTAAATGAATTTAGGTTATAACATTTCACTATGCTCTTCATGGAGCGTGACTTCGCGCTCTGCGGAGTTTCCACTTCGAGGTGCATGGTGTTTTTCTCCGCGAACGGTGTATACTGCTTCAGCGAAATATGCAGTTATTCTATTGAATTTAAGCAATTTTATTTTGTTTTTCATTTTCTGTTCATGAAGAGAGAACAAAATTAAAGAAGATCTACAAAATTCATAGAATAGTACACAATTAACACCGCTAAGTAATAATCTTGACAGAAAAATCTGAATGAAGACGCGTATATAAATAAACAGATGAAGAAAAATTACAAAAATTATAAAATCATATGTCACCTGTTTAATAATCTGTGAAATGTCATAGAAATATATCTGTACAACATTTATACGGTTCAAAATAGTGGATAAGAGATGTGAAAAAATTTTTACAAAACATTTATAGTTTTAAATATGTATGAACGAAAGAATTGCTTTGTACACGACATTTTTAGTACATCTAATGTGCATAATTTCAGTGGTTGATGGTTGAGCAGAACTTTTTAAACATTTGCTTGTTTTAGCTCTTGATAATGCTACATAAAGTTGACCATGACAGAAAATTGGTTCGGGTAGATACAAACCAACAAATTCAAGTGTCTGACATTGTGCTTTGTTTATTGTTATTGCAAAACATGGCCTAATTGAGAATTGAGTTCTTTTAAATGGAATTGAAAATTGATCACTTTTTAGAGGTACAAAAGGAATTCTCTATAAAAAAAACATGTTTTCCACAATATTCACCGACTGTAATTTTAGCAAGAATTACATTCTTATAAAGTTTCCTACAAGTAAGACGTGTCACATTGCATAAGCCCTCAGCTGGATTGATATTCGGTAATAACATTACATAACAGTTAAGCTTAAACTTCAATTCATGTGGTGGTATTCCGTTTGGGGTCAAAGTATTTAAGAAATCTTCCTGCAAACTCTGTTCTATTTTGTCAATTGCCTCATCAAAGTTAAAGTATGTATAGATTTGACTAGGAATTTGATCAATTAAAATTCTGTTCATATGACCAACACATTCATTTCGAGGCGTAAGAATGACGATTTGCCATCGTTTGTAAATTATCAACATATGTTTGGGAAAACATGATTTATTAAATTTNTTAAGCTTAAACTTCAATTCATGTGGTGGTATTCCGTTTGGGGTCAAAGTATTTAAGAAATCTTCCTGCAAACTCTGTTCTATTTTGTCAATTGCCTCATCAAAGTTAAAGTATGTATAGATTTGACTAGGAATTTGATCAATTAAAATTCTGTTCATATGACCAACACATTCATTTCGAGGCGTAAGAATGACGATTTGCCATCGTTTGTAAATTATCAACATATGTTTGGGAAAACATGATTTATTAAATTTTTTAGAGATGTAATTTCATCTTCAAATGGTAGAATTATATCCTTAGGAAGTTTAATGCAATTACAATTATGCTCTTACTCTGTTCCATTTCTAATTCTAAGTAAATAATCACAAAATGCTGGATCAAATTTTGCTCTCATGTTCTCAACCAAAGGTAGATGTGAATATAAATGCCATACGTCAGAGAAAATTAAGCTAGCTTTCATGATATCATCTTTTTTCCCTTTGTACCACTAGTAACCTTGTCGAAAATCTCCTCCTAAAACTACTACTTTCCCATCGAAAGACAAATTACAGTCAGTAATATCTTTAAACATTTTATCAACGGTTTCAATGGCACAACGATTTACCATAGATGCTTCATTCCAAAGAATTAATTTCGACATTTTTAAAAAAATTCCTAAAGCTGATTGTTTACTAATAGAACAACTTACTTGTCCAATTGTTTCCAAATGAATTTTAAATCTTGAATGCGCTGTTCGTCCTTCAGGTAAAAGAGATGCAGATACTCCAGAAGATGCTGTAGCCAAAGCTATTAAATTTTGTAACCTCACACCAGTTAAAAGTGCTTTATATAAAAAGGTTTTACCTGTTCCTCCTAGACTATCGATGAAATAAACTGTAATTCACTTGAATTACAATTTACGTTTCCATGATAGTATCATATGTAATTTGTTGCCTATTATTTAAACTTATTGCACAAGCAAACCCCCTTCAATATCCAAATTTGTTGTCTCATCTGCAATCATTCTTGTTAACCTCTCATTTCATTTACATTAACATTGAATGGAACTATTTCATAATCATTTATATTTTTATCCAATGATTTGAGAATATAATTAATGTCTTCCAAAGCTTGTAATTCAGCAACATTCGAAGGTTCATTTTCACCTATGTAATCATCAGTCATATAGCTTTTAAATTTATTCTATACTAGTTTAGGATGATCAAGGTTGCAGAGTATAAGAAGTGTTAAAGAAGTAGGCATTTCATAAACAATAGCTTCAGATAGATATTCTTCACAATGATTATCTCTGCGTAACAAACCAAGTAAAAGAGTTGCTTCTCAATATGTGCTTACAGTTTCTCCATTTGAAGTTCATAAATGATGAAATGATGTTGGACATTGAACATGATTGAGAAGTATGCGTAGGAAATATCATTCTTCTTCAGATGGATTTGTTGAAACAATTCGGCCTATGACAATATGTTTCTTTCTGGGAGTCCAAATCTTCTTAGATGAATTCCAAACAAAATGTATTGGGAAATATCGGTATAATAATATACAAGAAGATGCATTTGCTTCATTTACTTTGAAAAATTATGTTAACATTGTTCGTCTTGTATTTTCATTTTCAATAATGATAGTGAAATCATCTCTGTCGTCTTAGTGTACTTGTTGATGATTTAGAAGATGAAGTTGTAAAGAATAAATAGTTGGATGAATTTCTGCTAAATTGAATGATAAAATTCTCCACATTATTTCAGGTGGACATATCCATCTAGCATATTGATAAGCATAAATTTCATTGATTTCTTTAATTATTTCAGATGGTGCAATTGAGAAATTAATACGATCATGGCTTTTGTACACGTATTTGTAGAAATATTTTACATTTTTAATAGAAGAACATACTTGAACATTTAAGTGACAATCAAATTTTTCACTCAAATGACGATTATATGGCACGACCCATCAATTGTCCAACATATGACCTCTAGCTTTAATATTGGTACCGGTATTACGACGTTTGTAGAAAGGATATGAGTTGTCACCAAATATAGTAACATTACAATAATCTCTAGAGAATTTATTTTTGCATTTTTTTATCAAAGTCCATACATACATTTTTGGGATTTAAATCTGCACAAGGGCCATGCATATTGTGTTTGACAATAACAGAGTGAAGATAAGGATATTTGTTTTGGTCAAGAATCTCACAGCAAACTATTTTATTGACATTTACTGCAGAACAAATTTTGTGGCTGTGCTTGAAATCAACAGGAAGTGTGCATGAGGAAGACCTTTTTCTTGAAATTTGATAACATATATGTGTGCAATGATAGGACCTAATATATATATATATGTTTTGGTATAAATCATTTTTCAATTCTTCTAATATTGCTCTAAATATACGTGCAATAAGATTTGGGCGATTTTGAATCTCGTTATTGTGTTTTAGTTATTGTCTAATTTCTAACCAATTTGGATTACATGTGATAGTGAAAAATATATTTGGTTTTCCATAACACTGCACAATAGTCACTACATCCATATATCTCTTTAGCATATCTCTAGGGCCACATGTAAAAGATTGTGGTAAAATAAATTTTTTCCAATGTTACAACCTCTCGTCTCTCCATGTTGAATGCTATCTACAATATCCTGGTAAAGTTTTGCTAGAATTTGTTTTTGGTCATTATGAAAATAGTCTAACCTTGCAGGTTCAATCTTAACATACATATCTACAACATATTGTTGTAGCAATCTACCACTATGAAGCAAAACAGACTTACTGGAAGGACAAATTTGTAGTTTGTATGAATAATATTC
>CAIGRK010270550.1:0-11464 GCA_903798315.1 Fraxinus greggii | reverse complement strand
TTATTCATGTAAAAATGTTTTATATATTTTGTTCATTCGTTGAATTAATTGTAATGGTCATTACTTATTTGTAAAATACTCTGTTTTGCTTGTTATGTTACCATTTTTTTTAGTTTTAGTTGCACATAAGAGTGAAAAATGGTTTCCTTGTCTGAAATCAAATAGTTCGGAAAATTCGTTATCTTTGTATGAAGATTCTGATGAAGATATCATATGCATTTTTTTTTTTTGTTCTGGACACAGAAATAAGACAAAGCATTTGAATTAGAAGAGAGAGTTTTAGCAATATTAAAATTTATTGAATAATCACATTTATTGAATAAAATATTATAAAAAAAGATTCTCAAAATTTTAAAGTAAACGCGTTTTTAAGCTTTCTATTTTAAGAAACAGTTTTTCAGAATAATAAAGAGAACGAGTTTTCAGCAATTCCAAAACAGACACTCAAAACAGAAAACACAAAATAAATTCAAAAATCAAAACACAAAATTGAAACACGAAGAGAACGGCCCCTAAGTTTTTTTTAAAAAAAGCACCATCCTTTCTAAATAAAATATGGTGTGTTCTATATTTTTACAAAAAAATTAATGATTTTCACCAACTAAAGACATTAAAAATATAAATGTGAAAATAAATGGGGCAAGAGACCTGCCTCATCCCGCTTTAATGGGATATGAAGGCGGTAAGAAGACAGAAATACTCGACGGAACAAGAAACAGGAATGGCTGCCCCCGCCTTGAACCGTCCTATTGCATCCCTAAACCTTCTCTTTTTCTATACCTAGGTAAAAGTTGGGATCTAAAAGCACTACCAAGCAAAGATTGGGGACCCCAAGTGTTGTTTTCTCTGTCTAACATTGAAGAGATTTGCATGAAATAAAATGTTTCAAAGTATGACTTGTCTCGAAACTTGTTTTCTAGATCCCTACACCTGAAGGTAGTGATGTCAAAAAAGTTCGGCGGCTCGGGCTTGGTGGCAGCGAGCTGAGGCTTGGGCCGAGCCCCATTTTGGGGCGTCGGCTCGAGCCCGAGCTAGCCCGGACTCGTAGTCGGCTCGTGTCACGGGCCGAGCGAATTTTTAAAAAAATAAAAAAATACAGCTGTTTTTTTTATTTTTTAAGTTTATATGTATTTTTTATAAATATTAATATTTAATTATTATTTATAATACGTATAAATTGCACAAATTTTTAATACATTATAAAAAAATTGTAGATTTATAACGAATTAAGAAAAATACGAGCCAATTCGGCCCCCTAAGGCTCGAACCGAAAGCTCAGGCCGAGCCTCATTTTTTAAGCTCGGCTCGGATAGGATCCAAAAAAGTTCGGACCTGTTTTGCTTGAGCTTAACCCGAGCTTTGAGTTTCTGTTCGTGGCTCGGCTCGCTGACATGACTACCTGGAGGTAAGGGAGGGTCTAATTGCCTTTCCCTGGATGGCTCAAACCCAATTAAGCATAACTCGATATATGGCTCGTGTCATGCACTAGCTTGTTTTGAAAAATAAATCTTCATTTACGAAAGTTATAACAATTATTTACAAAATCTCTATCATGTAATGCATTAAGAAGTGATGAGAAGCTAAAGATATTTTATGCTCGATGTATGATAACAGGGAGTATGACTAGGACGAATAAAATATAACTTTTTGAACTTTTATTAGGACTCGCATTTTGTGATGGGTTCAGCTTTTCATTGCTCTTACAATTGGAAGTTAAATAAAGCCCTACTCCTAAATCCGTAATTTATTTTATTTTCGGCATTAATAAAGTTTCACCTTGGAAGCTAATAGAAAAAAACTCTTCATTTCTTTTATTTTCCGTCCTTCCTAATTAAACTAATATTGTTAACTCTAAACAAATAGAGTCATATCTTCCAACATACAAATACTAGCGAGCCAGCCAGTGATGATAAATGTCAATGAGAGGTCAGTGATGATAAATGTCGATGAGGGCCTCTCTCATCGACAAGATCTTGGCCTCACGCCTATCTAAAACTTGATGGTATGAAAGTAAATTTTTTATCCAAAACATGTTATGGTGATGTTATTTACAATTACTTGACTTCAAATACAGATTACATTAAAATTTTATAACTTAATCACTCCGAATAAGAAACTTATCTATTCTAGCAATTGTTGTAGACGGTACTTCAGCGCGCGCGCGCACCACTGCACGTATTTGAAAGCCTATCTAACTTATTTCCTGAATTGTTTTATACCTTCACAACACGAACATTTTTTGGGAGGACCAGCAACCCAGCAAGGAAAGGCCAATTACTGCATACAACCCATACCCCTCCACTTGAATTAAGCAATTATTGAAACCAACTACCTCAAGATATATAAAATAATGTTGTCATATTCATTAATATTAAATATTAATTTAAGGAGCTTTTGGGTTGTTATTTTTATAATGTTTGTCTTAATGAATACCAGCTTGTGTGGGACCTCTTACTTTTCCATCATTAGCATGTCAATTTTTGTGAGCTTAAATGATTATTCATTCAAGATGTTGAATGTCCATATTTACCCCTTCTTTTCTTTTGAAAGATTCATTTCTCTCAATTTTATAAAATTTTATACATAAATAAATTTCTTTCGATTTTAAAAATTAAATTAGGGACTTGCAGCTAATTTATCGCTTCGAAGAATATTTTGAGCTAAGTAAAAACTTTGTTTCTCCAACCCCAGATTTTTTTAGTGCATTTGGTTGAAAATTCCAATTCCAATAGGAAGTTTCTATAGCTATATTTTATTATTTTAAGATCTGGCCTCGAGAACATGAACTTTGTTAAGCACAAAGGTCGCATGGAAACAACAAAAGTCAATACTAAAATGTTCCTTATGCTTTTCAGGGTACCAACTAAAAATTTCACATATATTACAATTGCTCCAGCTATATAATTAGAGCAACGCCTCTATTTCACCTATATCACAGCTAACTATCTTGAAAGTCCGACCTTCGCTTATCACAACTATCTATTTTCAGAGCCTCGCCTCTGCTTTAGCTATATCACAGCTGCCTGTTTTTAGGGTCTCGCCTCTGCTTCAACTATATTATAGCTGCACATCTTCAGAGCATCACTTCTACTTTAGCTTTATCACAGTTGTCCATATTTAGAGTCTCGTCTATGTTCCAACTATATCACAATGCATCGCATCTGTATCAGCTATATCACAATTGTCTATCTTCAAAACATCACCTCTATTTCAGTTATATCACAATTGCCTATCTTAATAACATCGTTTCTACCTCAGCTATATCGCAGTTGTTTATCTTCAGAGCGTCGTCTCTTCTTCAGCTAGATCAGAGCTGTTTATCTTAGAGTCTCACCTCTACTTTAGCTTTTTCTCAACTGCCTATCTTCAGATCCTCGCCTATGCATCAGTTATATCACAGTTGTCTATCTTTGGAGAACTGTGTCTGCTTTAGCTATATAACAACTACATATATCTTCTGAGAGCTCCTAACACTTCTCCATCAACTAACACTTTTGCATCAGCTACATTACTTTTGCATCTATCTTCAGAGAGCCTATCACGTCTATGCATCAGCTACATCACAATTGCACATATCTTTTAAGTCCTCTCTTTGCCTTTGTATCATAGTTGCTGCATCTACCAATTTTCGGGTTCACACATCCATTTATGGCCTCGGCAAATAGAATTAATCAGAATCCAAAAGTCCATGCATTATATGAATATTCATAATCGAAGTTAAGGGACCATTGTAATACTAGTATCGTAATAGCAATACAGTTATTACTACTAGTGTGTCGTGACACTATTTTTATTAGTGTCAATATGCATGCCACATTATTTATATTATCATCTTATTATTGACGGCATGTTATTTGCTTCACACTAACAATATGCTTGCTTTAAGTTGTGCATGCATATTATATGCTACAATAATAATATGCTCTCTGCATATTACATATTTGACAAATTTGATCTTATAATTATTTTACGTTATCATCATGAGTATTTGTATGGGTCAAATGGGTCACAAATTTATTTTACACATGTGCAATGGAGATATTGTATTGTATTTTAGGTTAGTTTAGTCCATACTACAGAGTAGATGTTGCCAACTTTTTGGGAAATCATAAGTGTGATAGCTATCTCCCGGATCTAGTCGTGAAGCCTCATCTCTTCGGGATTGATTCGTAAGCCCTCAGCATTACATCTTTCAATGCTAGTTATGAAGATTTGTCTCTTCGAGAAAATTCAAGCTCATTCCCAAATTTCAAAGACAGTTTGTAAAACCTCACTTATTAGAACAGCTCATATTTCAAAGACTATCTATAAGTCTTAATATCTTGAAGACTATTTATAAGTATGCATCTACCACAACATCCCATATTTTCGAGGCAATTCATAAACTCTCGCCTAGTTGACAATTTATATTTTAAAGTTCGACCCGCATATAAATGTACGATTCAAATTTGATGGACAATTATATCTATAAATTACGTTACATACATGTGACAAAAGGGATCCACATTGACTGACTTAATACCGACTATGTCAATTGGATTGGGTCAATCGAATCAAGTAACTTCGTCTTGCGCTTAGGCTCGATCCATTAGCTCTACTTGATTCTTTTCTCTTCTCTCTATGTGTGTGCGCGCGATCGTGTGAATTCATTTCACTCGAGGTAATATATTCTAACTCTGGTCAAATTCTCCTAGCTCGTCTTTTGCGCTCATTCTCTTTCATCCAATCGTTGATTTGACTATTGAAGTGCAAATGATCTTCGAACGTTTTCTCGATTGGTATTTTTGCACCTTAACGGTGTGTCCCGTGCGTATGTGATGTCTATATGGAGGGAAGATGGCTGAAATTTTGGTAGCCACTCTATCCGTCGGATTTTGAGATCAACAAATGAGTATGTTTAATATCTAGTCTGAATTCTTTCTTCAGCATTCACATTTTTTATAAATGGATAAGGGCAAAGGTTTCATTAGTCGAACTCCCTCACATATCATGGAGATTTGTACCATATATAATCAAATATAGGATAAGACAAAGGGAAGGATATAATTCAGTCAATGCTACATGTTATGATCGAGTGAGACATACATCTTACAGTAAGATTGACTGATTAAGTATTACATACTCGATTTGACGTAAAATGTAAGCTTTGAAATCCATAAAGATAGAGATTTTGTCCTTCAATAGAATAGGAAATAATAAATTAAGAATATTAATGATAGAGAAATAACTCCGGCACAAGAAAGACAGGTCGACGGACTGACGTACCGTTCAAGCCTTTTCTTCGTGTTTTTTTCTCAAAAGTTTGAGAAAGTTACAATCAAAAGCATTTCTACAATTCTCCATTTCCCGAAAGGAAGATGTGATTTTTCCCCCTTTTCGCAAGGACAGGAGATCGGATCAATGACCGAACAAGTTTTTTCCAACAAGAAAGAGCACAATGATAGATTTTTTCTTTATAAATCCGTCGCTTATACAATAATCACTTATGATTATCGAATGGATTTAGCTCGCTCACATTACATCGTGCCTTCTTTTTTTTTCCCTCCATAAATCCATCACACCACCAGATGTCACGTTTTTATTTGTAATTGTACGGTTGCAGCTATAAAATAGGTGTCCGATATAATGATGGTTTCATGCGCATTTGGGTACTTTCTTTCTTTGGTCAAGGGCCTCCAATTAAGTACCAAAATACTTTATTTTTGTAATAAAATAACAATCATGATACATGGATATTTTTCACATTGTGACACGACGAGGTTACATGTTGGACAGTTTTAAAAAAAATACACATATTTTTTTGTCCAACATTTTTTAAACTCCCACACAATGTCAAACAAAATGTAATCCGTAAAATGTACACTTAGCATAATTCATAAAATAAATATTGGTTTGCAGTAGAATGCGTGTTGGCCCGTAAGACAGGCACCCCCTTTGAGAAAAATGGAAGCATTTAAGTCAATAAAAACAGATGTGGACTTCTAGGAATAATCAATCAAAAACTACATCGTTGCCCTATTTTTAATTAAAACTCCCAACTGTTTCAAGAGCCTCTCAATTATCAACCCCCGAATTGGTTTAAATCGCCATAAATCGAATTCTTAACCTTGGAGAGTATGTTGGTCAAATGATGATCACTGCTTAGTTTCAGTTATATACTGAACTGAAGTGGACTCGACAAAATTTTATAATAGTTCTTTCTAAAGTGCACAACTAGGATTTGCTCCAACTTATAAATTTACACGAATCGTCCAATCTATTCAATCTTACCATGTTTGGTGTCAAATATCTAGCTATTCAAAATTTGTGATGAGTGAAATCCGTATAGTTCATCGTTCGTACCGAAAATATTTAATACCAACTGGAAAATCTTTTCTATAAGTTGCTAAGCAAGCAATTATAACCTAATGATGACATTGTAGATATTCTTTATATCACAAATCTAAGGATATGTTTGATCCCTATTTTTAGTGTAGAATATATTTTAAAATAATAAATTAATAGTATATGTGTGGTTAAAAAAAAATTGGATTGCGTATAATATTATTTTATCAAAAAATTTATGATTGATACGAAGAGAAAAAAATATATTTAAAAAAATGAAACTAGTTAAATGCTAAAAAATATATTTTGAAAAAATGAAAGTGGTTAAATGCTAAAACCGTAGCTTTAGTCAACTCTACAAAATTGTAGTCCCTTTTAGTTCGCCATGTTTTTTTGTTTGCCTTTTAAGGTACTGAACCTGATGAAAAGATTGACAGCCTAGATAGAATAGATATACAGAACCAAAAACCTGAGCTGCCTCTTGTTTCTGAAATAGACGGTGAAAAGTCAAAATTTCTTTTAACAGTAACAACTGTTTTTAATAGGTCGGTTCTTTTTGGGACGGGAAAAAAAAAAAAAGAGGCTCTCAATAGCAAAGAATGAAATGAAAAATATTACCCAAAAAAATATGAGTGGATGAAAAAAGTAACTACAGCAATTAATACAAGAACAGTAATGTTAACAGAAGGTACAAGAAGCTGCAAAGCAAGAGCATTAACACCTGCATCTAGTCCTTATTTTTCTTCCTCCTTCATTTTTTTGGCTACTCAACTTTGCTGGACTGTCCATAACCTCATTTAAAACAAGCACTGAAAAAGCTACAAGCCTTGCTACAATTAATTCTAATTCAGTAGAAAGAAAAGAAGACAGAAATGAAGACTGAGAGCAGAAAGAACTACATAGTTGAATTCTAAAACTAGTCATTAGAATTGATAGTAGCAAAGCCCTCATAACATTTTGTCACTTAGTTGTGAAGAGGGTTGGGCCCTGTGTGTACTAATCTCTTTTCTTCTTCATACAACTTGTCTGAAGAACTCCCGTTGTTTTCAGGACTCAAACTTTGGGATGGACTTGAAGCTTCTGCTTGATACGGCTCAGCATCGAAAAACAGGGCTTTTCTTGCCGGAAACAATCTATAACTACCTGCTGCAGTTTTACTTATCTTCTCAGAAGAAGATAAACAAATTTCTGAAAAGATTAAGAGCAATAAAAAAGAAGAAACTGCAATTCTTGTTGTAGAATCCCATCTTTTTCTTCTTCTTCTTCTAGTTGGTTCTCCATCCATGATAACTTTCATATGAGTTCACCAACTTCAAACACAAAAAATGTGAAAATTCCTCAAAGCAGACTAGAGATCTTTTAGTACTTTTTTGGGAAAATCGAAACCCTACTGCAAGACAGAGAGAGAGAGAGAGAGAGAGAGAGAGAGGAGAGGGAGTTGTGTGGTTTCCTTATCTTATGGGTCTACTCACATGATCTTGGGCCTTGATTCGTGGAACCTTCTTATACATATCTTATTTCTCCTGTGAATCTTGGAACTCTGGACCTTTTTACTTGTAGGTAAACGAGAACGAATTTGATATGCATGTTAGTATTTGGCATCTGTTTACTATATATAATAATATATACTTACATTATTATATATGTATAGTTTTGAGGTTGGAGAAAGAAGGGTATGGGAGAGTGGGACTGTCCAGTATTAATAGCCGTTGTCTGCGGACTCTATATATTTGACCATTTAAATCTGAAAAAACCATCCTACTCAAACAGGGAATTTTGTGAGGAAAATTTGACAATCAACCCTTGACGTACGTTCGTTGAAAGATGGAAAAGTTTGAAAAAATAAGGCGAATCACAATTTGCTACATCAGCTCTTTCAACTTTTCCCGTCAAAAATCCGTGTCTGAGTAGCTTAATTTGGAGGGCTTTGTTGAATTTTGACGGTGTAGTACCACTTTCTGTGTGGCTGGTTTGCTATAGGCTATTTGGCTACATAACACTACAACACTGCTGGTTATGGCACTCATAAAATTGTTTCGTTACTTTTATTTTAAATTCATGATTCATCTTTTAGTTTTATTAGAATACAAACATTTCGTTTACTTCTCTTTCAAATGTATTGGATTTGCTGATCTGTAGGATGGGAAGGAAGATACATTAAAAAAAATTTGCTATTCGTATCGGCAAAAAGATAAAATATTTCTCTTAAAAATAGAGTAAGACTATACATCACCATGAGTGATTGACATTAGTTAGGTGAGAGGGAGCCTGATTCATTGTTGAATAGAGTTGATATGCATTTTGATTAATTAACGATTCCACCCCACAACGAAAACAAAAAATTTTAAAAGAAGTATTTTTTGGCAATTATACTTCTGTAGTCGAATCCCAATTGTCGTTACATTGGTCAACAATCTTGTTACTTTTAAAGATAGAGGCAGAAAGTGTGCTTAAATTGAAAGAATGATAACAATTTTGCGATTAATTTGAAACTAAAAGAAGTTAACTGCCCCAGTTAAATAATACTATAAATCGGGCGAGTTTTTTCTTAAATAATCAAACTAGCGCAGCGGAGTATTTATTAAAACAAAGTGCAACATTAACTATGAGTTCCATTCTAGTCTTCAGCCTTTCATAATTGTGTACTATCGATAAATATAAATAAACTCAGTAGCAATTCATCAACTTATGCAATAATACTAGTCTGTATGAATTACCATCGGACTTTTCAAATGATTGTCAGCAAGGGAAATTTCTGCCAGTGATGTTATTAGGCACCAACACAATATTCTATCGGTAATATTGTCGGTAATTTCTGACATTTTTTTTTTTTTGTGTCACTAACCATGAAACCATGCCCAATTCAAGTTATTTTGAAATTTCTGGAAATTTGGACATCAATGATGAAAATTACACGCTTGATGAAATGTTTAATTTTTGTCATTCGAAGCAATCGCTCTGCGAATAACGACATACAAATACATACAATTAAAACAGTGGAACAATAAATTATTACGAGGCACTAAGTAATTATTTGATTAATTGGGGGATCATAAATGAGACAAGAACATAAGCAATGTGATCATTTAATCCGGTCAAAGATAATAGATATGCTTTGAAATACATAAATCAACTTTTAGTAAGACCTACATAAACCAGCTATTATTCTTGTATTAATTTATTTCTTTATATTTGAACATTTATATGCGCCTAATTTACTTGCTTGACTATTTATTTGATTAGGTGAAGTTTCTTTACCGACATAAAATTGTAACGTACGTAAGGGGGAAAAAACATAAATGCATGCTTGCTTTCAGACACAGTCCATAAAACTAGTGAATGAGTCAATAATTCTTTTTCGTTTCAAATTAAGGTAGTTGTCATTTATTAGACTCAAATCTCAAAGTTATAAAGCATGGTCCTCCAGTTTACTTGAAATTGTTTTTTAAATTGAGATAAGTTATATTATTCATGAATCCACCTTTAAATTATTAGTCTAGAATGAATGTGTGTGTTTATATAAATTGAATGCACTAGATCTGAAGTTCATGTCATAAAATGTTCCAACTACTAGTATAAATACTAAATAGTATGAGTCTTAGGATTACTTTCAAGCAATTTTAAGATAAATAATTACATCAACTATTAAGAGTACTGATTAGATTATTGATGAGTGTGTTTTTACTTATGAGTTTTATACAAGTTTAACTTAATTGTTGGCTAAATATTATGAGTATAGAACGTTTTTTATGTGTTTGTTAGTATTGTTTTAAATGTATGGAGAAGTAGAGTAAAAGGGTGTTATAGTAAACAAACAGCCAAAAGTCAATAAAAAGAATTTGTAAAATGGCGCCTAGGCTCTATGTTCGGAGCGCCCAAGCGCCAAGAATGAATTATTTTTACAAAAAGATAGCGCCTAGGTGCTCAAACCCGAGCGTCCAGGTGCTGTGAAGAATCAGCAGAAGCTGGTTTTGAATAGAGAGGCAGCGCTTAGGTGCTGCACTTATAGCGCCTAGGCGCTCACCTATTTTAGCCCGCGAAAAGCCCATAAATGCTTCAAATCTTGGAAAATCGTGTGGGGGAGTATAAATTGAAGAAATTGGGCACTTTTGGGGAGTTCCACACATTGAGAAAAAAGGAATATAACTAGAGATTGAAAAGCATAATTCGATGGAGAAAAACATCAAGAAAATCAAGTTTTAAAACATTTATTGGAAGATAAAGAAGATTTTGGTGCAAGATTAATTTCCTTTTCTACGTCTTTATTCAAAATCCGGTGATGTATTCAATAACAACTTCTTGCTTTTCTTCTTCCATCATTATGAGTAGCTAAATTTTATATTATGACGAAAATGTAATCTACTTGAAATCCTTTATTTCTTTTATTCAAGATTCTTGTTATTTTATCATATATGTGTTGATTTTACTATGCATTTAATGCATTAAATTACATGATCACTAATTTGATAATTTTGTGAATCTTTTACAAATTGAGAGGTGAGTTTGAGATTTAAACCATATAGTCAAAATCGGTATATTAGTACAATGTATAGAGATACATATTCTAAATATTGCGATCATTAAATGAATTCTCAGAACTAATATTTCGTTTAACTAAGGTATATTCATATAGAGATATGTGATTGAATTAGTTAAATAAGCTCAATGAGAACTCGAGAGTGATAAATTGAATGCAATACAAGAATTCGATCGAACACTACATTAGACTATTGAATCTTAAATTAAGACTTAAATGTGATCAATATGTGATAATATCCTTCCATTATTTGAATTTTCAATCAATATTTGTGAGCATTTGAATTAATTTCAAGTGTTTAAACCAAAAATTCACTACAACATATAATTCTTTGTTTACTTTTTTCAAATAGGAGTTAGGAAAATTTGATTAAATTCTAAGGACTATACTCGTTGGAATCCGGACTTATAGGTCAACTGTATTACTTGTTACGATATTATAAACTTGCACTAAAAAAATGCAACAAGTTTTTGGCGCCGTTGCCGGGAACTATTTAGTTTTATTCTTAATTTATTTTATTTTTAAATGTTATTTAATTTGTTTATTTTCTTCTATTAACAAATAAAAGTTGTTCGTTGTATGCCCCGTACTCAGAGTGACGAT
>CAIGRK010270471.1:0-10444 GCA_903798315.1 Fraxinus greggii | reverse complement strand
AAACCGCAGGAGTTGTTCATTGCGATTATAATGTCTGATTCAGGTAGGTTTTCAATTCGGTTCTTAAGTTCTTGATGATCCAACATGAACCATTCTTATGATGATAAAGATTAATTTTCCTCAACAAATCGTGCTTAGGTATGTTTTAGTGTACACTCTTGTTTACATTCATCCACGTGACAAACTGTGATTTGACAGTTAAAAAAACTATTTTTCCACCCAATTAATTTTTGACAATCATGTAAGTGTCAAGCACGATGTACAAATTCAATGTACAAATGGCAAAGTCCTAATCTTTTTAGTGTAATTTTTTTTAAAACACTAGTCCGACTTATAGTACGATCATGTATCCGTCCCTGCGTCATGTCAAAGGCACTTAGAGAAAGTCTTGGGAGAAAAGCTAGATACATCAGAGAATACGCGTACTTAGTTACTAGGGAATGCTATTGTTGAAGTTTAAGCTAGAGAGGTAGGGTAGGGTAGGGAATGCTCATAGAACGAAACTAAATAGGGAAGTGAAAACGATATGTAGGTTGACTAAGAAGGGGAATAGCAAGAAATGATAAACTAGGCTATATCCACACAATATCAAATGAAGTAGGGGTGGACATTTTTCTCGGAACCAACGAAATCGAACTGAAACCAAATAGAATCAGCCATTCTGCTCTGGTTCATCTACTAAAGGGGTTGATTTTGGGATTATACATTGAGAATCGATCAGTTTCGATTCAATTATTGGTACTGCCTTGAGAACCAACAGTGCATTCGATTCTTCCAAATTTTTCATTTTACTTGTACCAAGATGCACATGATCTTTAAACACTAGACCCTGAAAATTATCTCACGTTAAAATTTCATTTTTCATACGCTTTTTCTCCTTTCCTTTAATGATTAATTGAAATTCAAGTCGAAATAATTTTATAAATATTTTATAAATTCATGGGTTTAATGCAACACAATAGAAAAATATATTTTTAGTTCAATATTGCATAAGAATTCAAACTTATCGTTGTTTTCAAAGTGATCGGCCATCAAGAATCGTGATTCTTAAGAATTACTAAAAGCAATCAGGCTATTGTTATATGAATTTTCTTAATAATTAATTTTCGATTGAGATTTTACCATTTATCCCGTGTTTAATGGTTTATCATCTTTTCGAATTTATGAGTTGATCTTCAGCTTTGGAGTCGATTTTTGTTTGTTGTTTTTTTAATAGATTTTTTGTATTGTTAGATTACAAGAATGATAAGTGATTCCATACTTTATTTTTGTCTATTTTCAATTTGACAAATAATTTCATACTTTATTTTTATAAATTTTTTTCAATATGAAGAACCGAATCGGAATTGGTTGGTTCAATTCCGGTTCTATAATTGGATATGGAACCAATGGTTTAATTTCTAAGATTCCCATCGGTTCAGTTTGGTCCGATTCTAATTCTCTTAAAAACCGAACTAGACCCCACACACTCCTAAAATGAAGGAATAAAAATTTTATAGCTAAACCAAAACTAGGTTCATTCGTTTTTCCCATAAATTTCACTTTAGATTTGGAGCGAAAATGGTCGTTGCAACACCTCACATTACAACAAGCATGCATTCTAACGTGTTTTTTTTGTCTAAAAAAGTAGGCAGGCCCTTGCCGTTCAATGGACCAACCCGCCAGTCGGCAGGCCGGGAAATGGAAGCCCAACACAACTGACTATGGTTCCATAATTTAATGGGCCGGACCACAACTAGTTAGGAAGTCTAGCCCATTTTGATAATCGTAGCCCAGAGTTGAGTGCAGATCCACATTTCACGTACGAAAATGACAGACTTTAGGGATGGCTTTCATCGCCACGTCACTAGTTCATTCTGAACGTTGAAGCGGTCACGAGAAGCAAGAATGAAGGTGAGGGTTCAGAGAATTCCGCTAAAAAAAAAAACCCTCATCTTTCTCCATGCTCAAAAAACTCCCAATTCTCTCTAATCACATTCAATTCTGAAGTAATCACATAGATTTTGTGATGGGAAACTTGTGGTCGATAACCAAAGAACCGCCGCCGCCAATGGTGCTGGTTCCGCCGCTCTTCGATTTCCCTCCTCTAGCTGCACGTACCAGGCTTGTACCAATTTAAGAATTGCAAATTCTATTTTTTTTTTTTTTGAGAAGGATAGCGAGGTTGAATATTGTGTGCTCAAAATGGAAATGCAGGATGCTCGAATCTTCATACAACTTGTTGTTTGGGAAACTGGCTTTGAGATGCCTTTTTGAGGATTACTTTGAAGAAGCGCGGCATTTTAGCACCAGGATTATGCTGAAGCCAATTGATGATCCTAATGTTGATTTGATTGCTACTGTATCCCTTCCCTATCAGTGTTCGCTATTTGTACTATTGACTTCTGAACTGGTTATTATTTAGATTATTACTATTTAGTTATACAATAGTTCTGGTTGATTTCAGTCAGTGAATCTCTATATAGGTAAAGCAGGAGCCAGGGGGACACTCTGTTTTTAATATTGGGATGGTACCTCAGGGAGAAAAAAATTATACTATCTTTGTATGAAATACTGTGCCTCAACTTTTGGAGTATATTTTTTATACTGGATTAGATAAGTATTAATTTTGTGCATCGTAATCTTAAGTGGAAAAGATTGTAAGGATGAAATCAAGTAAATCTGGAACTATTTCACCGAAGCATAGCAGCACAGGCGCATAGCAGTCATGCAAGTAATTTATAAGATTGCTCAGGAATCTTAGGAGAATTAGGGACACTTTATTTTTTCAAGTTTTCGAACTCAAATGGTCAAAGAGAATTAAATCAAATATGGATATCCCTTTATGTGTTTGACGATATCTTCACTAAAGCACTGGGATCTTTAGGCCTGTCATCAAATTTCTTCACCGAGGGAAGTGCTGCGGTTGGAGGCTCCTTTATGTTGCGAGTTTCCTTAATAAGTCAAGAAGATCCTTCTTTTTTTTCCATGTTTTCCATCAAAAACATTTTCTAAAACTCTTTGACCGCTGAATTTTGAGTTTCCTACCAATCCCATCTTATGATTCGCCTTCAATTGCTTATAAGACTTTGCATCCCTTGTTCTATGAAAGTTTGAAGAAGTTAAAAAAATAAAATTATATTCTTTATTTCCTTCCCTTCCCTTTATTTAAATCTCAGATCTGTTATTTTTCAAAAATCTTTCGCTAGTTGAAATTTACTTAACAAGATATAAGCTTGTTCCTTAGCCTATTCAGGTTGCTGGTCCACTTGATCACAAGCCCGAAGAGAAAATTGTTGGAAATGTGCAGTTCCGCTGGCAAAGGTATTTTTGTATATTTCAAATCCTTAAAATCATTTTCTTTGATTGTTCTTTAAGTGAAGATATATTGTTTCTTTGTAGTGATGTTGATGATCCTCACACATTCATCGACCTTTTCGTGTCCAGCACTGAGCCGTAAGAACCCACTGTTGCTACATCTTCCCTTTCTGCAGCCAATGTAACGAATAATAATTTTATTTTTGTCCTACGTGCCCATCTAGGATTTTACTGATGAGGTCTTGCGCATACTACCAGAAATTTGGTTTCGGAGCATTTGGCATATTCCCAGTGCTTTTGAAGCAAAGGTAATTTTCATTCTAATTTGAATCTTACACGCTCATGAACAAGTCAGTGTATGCTTCTTTGAGTATCTTTAGATTGTTTTCACTCCTGCAGAGTATCTTCTGAAGATTATGATGTTATGGGTTTGAGATATGGCTCTTCAAATCTGTCTGTCGGAGCTACAATTATTCCTTTCTTCGGTATGTGACTACTACATTAATGTAATTTTCCCATTAGACCAAACCTGGGGAATGATGATTTTCCTATGCTGAAATATGAGTTGCATTTCTTTGTGGTATCTCAACTGTAACAAGTCTACATATTCACTTAATCCCATATTTTTGAAATTTTCTGGCTATTTACTTTGTGAATAGCTAATCAACCAGGACATAAAGACTATTTTTATGATAAGTATGCATATACATGGACGTAAATTCACAAACACGTGTAGAAATATATTAACTTTTCTTTCATACATAGTTGGTGATGAACTTCCAAAAAGTGCCTGGTTAGTAAGCAAGATGGGAAGGCTGACTGCTGGGGTGCAATATGAACCAACATGTAAGTTTTTCAGAACCAAAATAATTTATTGTTCTTTTTCATCCTCAATGCCTTTTGTGTTTTAGGTATTATAACTGCAAGTTGATGAGGTAAACGTGTTTCTTTAAGTTACAACCACTCCATGTTCTGTTAAACATATGTTTTAACACTTCAGATTTCACTATCACGCGCAGTATATTCTACTATTTGTATAGGAAATTAAAATATTAATTATAATAGTTTTATTTTCTTCATTTGTACCCTACCATACTACTTTAATGTTCATCACATGCCTTGTCTTTCTGGATACTTTAAATGAGTTATATTTATGCGTCATCACTTTCACGGATGGGTGGCAGAGATGGGGTTTGTGTTCAGTGCAATTTTTCATCATTTAATAAATAAGTTTTTTCAAGCGTATATTCTTATTGAACAAAAAAATAAAGAAAAGGGCAAAATGAGAAAAATGGAATAGTTAGCATAGGCCCTCTACGTTCTTCAGTATTTCATGGAGGAAGGTTAAAGTGTTATACTTGTTATGCTTTACACAGTAGGAAGCAAAGATGGAACGAACTACAAAAACTTGGCTAATTGGAGCTGTGCTATTGGTTATGGATTAGGATCAGGGAGTCCATTGAGCCCATCCTTCAATTTTGGACTTGAACTCACTAAAAATTCACATGTTAGTTGTGTTTTGTTGTTTTCAGGCCCTTTGATTACTTTCCTCTGTTTCTTTTACATATTTGGCTGTTAACTAGTTTTCTTCGCTAAATTGACATCTAATATAATTCTTTTATTGGCTGAACTTGCTTTTCAAAGAACCTTAAAAGGAAGAAAAGGAAAGATTTTATTTTTTTCTGTATCTCATTTAGCTTGTAGTTTATCCTGTTGTGGAAGATATTAGGAAACAAGTTGTTTTGTTAGGCTTCCTTGCTATCCTAAATCTATTTCGGTAACCTGAATACTCTGGATGCCATCATAAATTTAACAACAGAATTTAGCAGAAAGTAAGCCAAAAGTGAGATATCTATTTAGTCATTTCCATTTTCCGTTTTCCATTATAAAAACTTCTCTGCATCACAATTGATTCTAAAGAATGAGTATACTGGCATATAAAATTAGCAACACGGCTTTCATTTTTCATAGCTACATGCGAATTTTGTGACATAATCGAATTGTAGATGTCTATATGCCATATATTAACTAATTTTGAGACTATTTTACTGAGGATCGTGTTACATATTCCAGAAACAATGCCTACTTTAACAACTTAAGTTCGTGTAGAAGTCTTTGTACTAGTGAATTGTAATTTATTCATCAATATGGGGTCAACTTACAATGTCTCGTTACTATTTCATTGCAGTTCATTGCTTCTTTCTATCAACACGTGGTGGTTCAGAGACGGGTATCTCTCTCTCTCTCTCTCTCTGTTTGTAATGTACACCAGCCTACACGCATTCCCATCTACAGTATAATTATGCATACATGAATGCTCAAAAGAAATTATACTTGCAATGGTGAAAGATTGTACTAAAATCATCATTACTGAAAAATATTAACTTCTGTGATGATCTAGGTGAAAAATCCACTTGAAGAAAATGAAATAGTTGGAATCACTAATTATATTGACTTTGGCTTTGAGTTACAGACAAGGTTTTTCCATCTATAAAATGTCGCATACAATTATATTGTATAAATTGGTGGGATCTGACTTCATTTTATACTTTTTGTGAAGCGTTGACGATGAAAAATCATCACATAATATTCAAGAGTCTACTTTTCAAGTTGCTGCATCTTGGCAAGCCAATAAAAACTTCTTACTGAAGGTAACACAATTTTGATCTCTTTTCTAATCGTTTAAGTTTGTGATGGTACTAGTCTTGACGAAATTAGGTTTAAGACATCAATGTGTCAATTTTGCAGGGAAAGGTGGGGCCCTTAAGCTCATCAATAGCTTTGGCATTTAAATCATGGCGGAAGCCTTCTTTCACTTTCAGCATTTCAGGTATCTAATAGTGCTCTCGTTCTTGAGAGATTTCACTGCAGAATTCTAAGCCTTGGAATTCATTGTATGATATTGAGCATTTTATAATAGCTTGCTGTTTAATCTTCAAATATTGCCCTATAGTTGTAAGCTTGCACATTTGTATATATCTCTGAACAAGTTGTGCCATCACTGCTTTCATTTTTTCACGCATTGAAGTTGAATAAATTTTAGGACGGACATTGTTGTTCAAGACCTTGAGAGCATGTTTTCTACGCTGTAGTAGAAAGGGTTGGACATTATTTAGCTTATTTTTCTTATTTGCTATTGTCGAATTTTGTCCAATCCACCTTACGAAACATGTCATAAGAATGTAGAATGGAGGATAAAGATATTGATATTGATTCCTTTTTTTCGGTTTCTCTATCATTCTTTGCCCCTCATTCTGAGTTCATATAATTATAGTTGGAATGGATACAAAATTATCTTATTCTTCAACCATTAATTTCACTGACTTACAGCTGTCAGAGATCGGACCAAAGGAGAGACGGCATTTGGATTTGGCATTCGTGTCGACAACATTAGGGAAGCAAGGTTGGTTACATTTTCCCTGATGCCTTCTTGATACGATTTAATAAGCCCATGCAGGCTCGATCTTTGTATTGCCATTCTACATCCATTTAAATTTGCTATCGTCCTTTCCTTGCTTGCAGTTATCAAGGGGCTGACTCAAATTTCGTCATGCTGACCCCAAACAAGGAGCATCTAGCTGAGGGCATACACTGGAAAATTGGGGAAAGACCATTGCTCCAAACTGATGTAAATTCTGGAAATTTTGATGGCATGCCCAAGGAATTAAGACCCTTGGCCAAAATTTTGTAACCTTTCAGCAGTTTTGCCCTTTTTTTTTTTAAATGGAAAAATGATCTACGAAGTATCAACGCTTAACTTATGCTAAACATTAATGCAATTGCACATCAATTCATTGGTAAAATACAAATTTAATTAAAATATTGATGTGTCATGTCATTGGTGTTTATCGGTGTTTAGTAGATTGGTCTATTGTTTAATGAATTCCGTACTTATTGTCAATTACCACTTCGAATTTAGAGTTATTTTTTGTTGTTTATAATTTTTTAGAATCATTTTAACTGAATTATAAAAATCACGTGCTGATAGGAAACAACAATCATGCTAATATCAACTTTGGCAAAGTAGCCTCTGGAATCTGTGATTGGAGGCAGAATTTACAACGCCTGCGGTGCGAGTTGTACTGGATCATTCAATTATTTTACTGATTTGATCGATCAACGGCTGCGATTCAAAACTCAATTAAATAGGCTCCGGATGACCGTTACGGTGCTACCATTAATCGTGTGCCTGACCACAGAGATTAAAACGCCACTGTTAATAATATACATCCACATATTAACGTATGCCAAACACCAACCAATAGGAGAAGTCAGCAGTTGTATCAGTAACAATGGCTGCAATGGCTTCTACGTTCTTCTCGAGAACCACTCCAACTCTTCCGCGTAGAGCCATTACGAATTCAATCCCCAAATTTGCACTCTCAAAATCGCTTTCGAACGCTAAACTCCATAATTCAATTATAGTGTCTGCGGTTCGTGACGACGATAATTACAAATCCTTCAGTTTTGAGCTTACCGATTATGGTTCCGACAGTTTGAAGAAGCTATTGGATTCATTCTTTGTTATTTGTACCTCAGTCGCCTTGTCTGCTTGCTTATATGTGGGTGATGTTGATTCGGCCTCGGCCTTTGTAGTCACTACGCCGAGGAAATTGCAGACAGATGAGCTCGCCACAGTTCGTCTTTTTCAAGAGAACACACCTTCAGTTGTCAACATCACTAATCTTGCTGCTAGGTAAAGAAATTTGAGTTATGATTTTTTTTTTCTTTTGATTGTTAGTGTGACTTTAGTTTGGTATATGTGCATTAGGCAGGACGCGTTTACATTGGATTTGTTGGCGGTGCCCCAAGGATCAGGATCAGGATTTATATGGGATGCGCAGGGCCACGTCGTCACGAATTATCACGTGATCCGGGGTGCATCTGATCTCAAGTAATTTTAATATTGTTTGATGTTTTCTTGTCAAATGCTACTTGTGGATGTATTCATTGAAACTTCTGCGTGATGTAATGGATTAACTATTTGATGCAGAACAGAAGTTTTCAAACGTTAACCCAAACGAGAGATAAATGTAATTCACAATTGTAATTCACAACAAAATAATAGCGTCTAAAATAATTTAATAATTTATTCAGAAACATGAGCCTTTAAATAGTCTCTAGAAACCCTAATTTAAGCAAAAAGACCAAAATAGACATCCACTAGATCGAGCAACTAAAAATAAAAAAAATAATGCTAAAACTTGACGCCGGTAACACTCCTTAAACTGCGAATTTGAGGCTAGAAACAACATCAACCGGGGTAATCTGGGTTGAGATAGTCTAGAGCACTGAAAGACGTTTTCGAAAATATATTATAATAGAAAATCTGATACCGGTACAAAAAGTTATACCCATTTCTCCGGAACAACTCTTTTAGCCAATTTTCAGTCCAATTCTTCTTTAAACTCTAACGCCAATTGTCCTACATCACTATTTACTTAGATGGTGCTAGCTGAGTTTTACATGGTCAAAACGGAATTTGAAGAATGTTTCATCATTAGAGAGAATGCCGTTTTCATAGTTTTCAATATTATCTCACTGAATTTGCTAGATGTTATAAAATACTATGCAAGTCAAGAACATTTCATCCAAGACTTTTGACATGCCTAGCTGTGTTGCATTGCAAACACCTTAGGTGCCTTACTATATAGTTGCCATGTAATGGCTTTGCCATTGGAGTCATTTTTATGCTAAACGCTTTGAATATCTTTATTAATAAAATCTTTGGTTAAATGTATTAATCATTAGAGATTTCTCTATTTATTATATTTTGAAATGAACTTTGTGCTGGCTTTGTTTAGGGTTACTTTTGCAGACCAGAGCACGTATGATGCAAAAGTTGTTGGATTTGACCAAGATAAAGATGTTGCTGTTCTGCGAATTGATGCACCAAAAGACAAGTTGAGACCTATCCCAATTGGCATATCTGAAGATTTGCTTGTTGGTCAAAAAGTATATGCTATCGGAAATCCGGTAAGTGAAAATAATCCTTTTTATCGTTGAAATAACTCCCTTTTTTGAAGACTTTTGCATCATAAGTTCTCTGGTGCGTTTGCAGATACTATGTTTTGAATTTGGGCTTCTTATCAAGTATGTGTTTGTCATGCATAGATGATGAAGACCATTTAGACAGCGCTTAGTATGTGACAATGATATTGGCATTCCCTAGTGTCAAATTTGCTGATTCTTTCAATCTTTGTCGATGAACCCACGTTTCTAATGCCTCTACCCCCTCCTCCTCTTCTAACAGCTTCACCACCACAGCCACCTTTTCCAACCTCTCCAGTGATCCACTATCATTCCTACTCTTTCAGGCACCAATGCATTTACAGGCACCTTTCTCCGCCACTGCCTTTTACTGTCATTCAGGAGACCAAACAGATAGACCACTGATTGCTCAACTAGTTGCAATACAAATATTATTTTCTTAATCAAGAGAATTATGATTATTTCTTTTCCCATGGGAGGCATATACATGAAACTGGGAAAACCATTCAAGAGATTCAAGAAACGAGTGACTTCTTTTGAAAAATACACATGCTTCTAATCGTGGAGGCTCATCATTTTGAATATAGTGAAAATATATTTAACAACTGAATAATCATTAAATGGGCATTGGAAATGCCAAATTTAGCTTAATAACTTCTTTTCACATTTTCTAATTTTAGGTTCAATTATTAAACTGTGGCTCAAATTCATGTTACAGCCTACGGGAGTACTAGGCTGTTTTACGATTTTCTTGTACTACAATGTTGTTTCATCGATGGCATACCTTTCTCAAGTTTGTTCCATTCCCTGTCAAATATCTTCATGCAAGTCAACAACCCCCTTGGTTTGAACCCCCACTGATTTCCGCCCTCGTTACGTTATACAGAAATAGTATTTTTAGTTAAACAATTTTCATGAATAGGAAAAATGGAAATTGGTGCCTTTTTAACGTATAGTGTGGGATTTATCCAGTTTAATATACCGAAAACATGAATTTCACTCTCATCGAATATGACATCATAAACTTTGTTTGACAATTGACATGATCCTTATTTTTAAATGTATGTTTTTGCAGTTTGGCCTTGACCATACACTTACAACTGGTGTTATCAGGTATTCATACATTACATTTAACTGGATAAGTTGATACTTGTTT
>CAIGRK010270343.1:0-10513 GCA_903798315.1 Fraxinus greggii | reverse complement strand
TATTATGTTTTGTGCCTTTGTAGCTGCTGAATTAACTGATTTATTTCAAAGCCATTATTGAGGAGAAAGCACTCTGTAGATACGCGTGATTTTGATGCTGACTTTTAATTATGGCTGGAAATCCTAGATTTGAAATGACTTTGGCTAGCCCAGACTCCAGTTTTGCTGGGGGCTATCAGAATGGACCTAGAGGGAGTTATTCTGGTCCAAGTTTGAATAGGTCTGGAAGCTTTAGAGAGGGTGCAGAAAGTAGAATGCCTGGTTCTGGGAAGGCTACATCTAGGGGGACTGCTATGTCAGCTGGGGACGTTTCATCATTGTCTCAATGTCTGATGTTGGAGCCAATCGTTATGGGTGATCAAAAGTACCCACGGTCAGATGAGTTAAGGAGGATTATTGGCTCTTCTGTTGGTAGCAGCTCAGAGGAAAATTCTTTTGGTGCCTTTCATCTGAAGACTTCACCTCCAGTAGTTATGGAGGAATTAAAACGATTTCGAGCTAGTGTTGCCGATACTTGTGTCAAAGCTAGGTAACTTTTTTTCTGTCATCTTTGTTCTTCTCGAGATATGCCTGATACTGGACTTGTTTAGTAATTGCTGCTGCAATCCTGTCCGTGTCCATCAATTTGTTTCTTTGTCATATTAAAGAACCTACAACCAGCAACTTGATGTTCGAAATTAAGTGATTTTGTGTGCCCTGTTCCACTAACTGGAAATTATTTCAAGCTATCTTTGTTGACATTTGTGTCGGTCATCAAATTGGTTACTGCAAATGAACATTGAAACATATTCGCATTCAGTGTATCTTGGCATCTAATTATCTCTTTGTGCTTCTATTTAAATATGTTACCTTCTTTTTGTCTAGTGGTAGAGCTAAAAAGCTGGACGAGCATTTAAATAAGTTGAACAATTATCTTGAAACCATGACCCCTAAGAAGCAGCAACGGAATGAGCTATTGACATCAACTAGTTCAAACTCAAAGATGGGAACCCAGATTCAGCGTAGCCCTTCAGAGCTTGTAGCTCATAAATTTGAGGACGGACCTAAGAATATTGTTCTGAATAAGCGTTTAAGGACATCAATTGCAGAAACTCGGGTTAGTGATACTTGTGGTTCAACTTTTTATTCTACCTAGCGTGTTCTTAAATTTTCGTTCCATATACAACAAATAGAAAAGATCTGTACACGATTTTTAATCTGTCAACTTTTTTTCGGTTCTCTTTGTGGCATTTATCTGTTTAATTGTGCGTAGCATATTTAGAGTGGGCAGGGTATAGTGCATTGAATGGTTCTCAACAAATGATTATTTTAGCACTTCACTCTCTTATATCCATTTTTATGTTCAAGTTGGAAACAATTATGATTGTGGTAATATTGTAATCAGTCCATATATTGAAATCATAAGAGAATTTGTTATGGGTATTACAATGAAAATCCCTACATATGTTTTTAATAGCAGGTACCAACCCCTGACGAAGGAGTGTGGCATATGTTGAGAGTCAAAATAAAACTTTGTCACATCTCATGACATAAATCCTTAAATAAGTGGATATAGAATGAACTAAACGGGGTGGCAAAAAATGAAGTAGACAACCCATAATAATAGGGAATGATGCTTAGTTTGTCTTTTGCTTCATTATTTAAGAACTCTCAGATTTTTTGCTGGTCCCTTTTACATTCATTTATCCAAAACGTGATTAAATCTTATTCCCTCTTTTAGGCAGAATTCCAGGATAATGGATTACTACGGCAACCTTTGGCAATGACAAAAGAACGAGACCTGCTTAAAGATAGTAGTGCAGATGCAGATATTGTTGAGGAAAGGATAAGAAAATTACCTGCTGGTGGAGAAGGTTGGGACAAGAAAAAGCGAAGGAAACGCTCGGTAGCTGCAGTCTTTTCAAGAGCTATTGATTCTGATGGGGAAGTGAAACGTACTATGCATCATAAGCTTATCAGTGAACCTGGTGGTGGTAACAAGTTGGACTCCATATCGTCTCCTGCTGGTTCTAATTCTCATGCAACTCCAAAAACTGAGCAAGAAAGATCTGTTCTTTCAAGGGATTTTCATACCGGACAGAATAAGGAGCGAGTCTTAGGAAAAGGAAACATAAAGTAAGCATCTAATCTTTTCTGTCCATGACTTGTTCTGTAGATGACTTACCTTTATTGTATGCTGTCTTTGGCTTTTGATGTGTAGCAGCCAGTTTTTTTCTTAAAACTCAATTTTGTGGTTATGATGTTTCATTTTTATCCTTGTTTTAGGTTGAATAACAGCGAGGAGAATCTTGGTGTTTGTCCTAGTCCAGTAGTAAAAGGGAAAGCCTCAAGGGCACCTCGAAGTGGCTCTATATGTGGAGCCAATTCAACTTCTAATATTCCCCGTATATCTGGGGCTTTGGAAAGCTGGGAACAACCTCAAGGTGTAGATAAAAATCCTTCAATTGGCAGCTCTAACAATCGGAAGCGTGGTATACCGACCGTATCATCCTCACTGCCCATCACTCATTGGGTTGGGCAGAGGCCACAGAAGATTTCCCGTACAAGGAGGACGAATCTTGTGCCAGTATCAAACCATGATGAAGCACAGATGCAATCTGAAGGATGTTCCCCTTCATATCTTGGTACTAGATTAAGTTCTGGTGTAACTAATGTTTCCCTTATCTCTAGAAGTACTGCCACTGGAACTCATAATTTCAAAGTTAAACCTGAAAATGTTTCGTCCCCTGCTAGATTATCTGAAAGTGGAGAATTTGGGGCAGGGGAAAACAAACTAAAGGAGATAGGTTTTGGTAGTGTAGGTGTGGAAGAAAAAGACGAAAATGATGGTCAGAACATCTGGTCTTCTGCAATTCTTTCAAAGAAGAACAAAATTGTTGTTAAAGAAAAGAAAGGTGATGGTGTACAGAGACAAGGCCAAAGTGGAGGTGTCTTGCCATTTTCTAGTCCTAGTATTCCACCAATGAGAGATAAGTTAGGTAAGGCAGCCACAACCAAGCCACTGCGAACAACCAAGCCACTGCGAAGTGCTAGGTCTGGTTCTGACAAGAATGCAAGGTATGAGATCATTTTTCTAGCAGATTAAAATAATGTTTACTTAGATATCTTCTGGTTTTTCACACTCCTGATGTAAGTTTTGAACTGTCGCAGTAAGTCAGGCCGTCTATTGAAGAAGCTATCTGACCGCAAAGGTTTCTCTTGTCTTGTCCATGTGGCAAATGGAGGTTCCCCTGATTTTAGTGGTATACCTCCTAAACAAATATATGGAAATTTATTCTCTGCAAATTTTCCATTTGTTTCTTTTGCTTCGTGCTATAGAAATTAATGACAGAATTTATATCAAAACTTGGCATATTATTCGTTGATAATATTGCGACGAGTCAAAACTCTCGCAGTTGCCTGCACCTGCATTGGTCTCAGGAGGGGCTGATTACCATTTGCTATTATATTTCGGGATTGTTTGGGAGAGATTTTTCTAAAATCATTTTCCGCCAAATCATTTTCAATCATGCATTCTATACGACCACTAATTTTTAGACTTTTTAATCACACATTCTCCAAAAAAAATCATTTTTCACTTGGAAAAATCTCTCCTGAACAAATACTTCTTTTTATCTCAATTTTGGGATAGTTTTTATTTTGATTGTATTGCACATGAGATTTTTATGCCATGTGTCAACTCTAAGAATATATTCAAGAATAATGCTATTCGTACAAAGTGGGGATCGTCCCCATCTGATGTGGCAATTATGTGGGATGAAATGATGCCAATTAAATGTGTGGATACGAGACCCACTTTATTGGTTTTATCATTTAATGCCAAGTCCATTGGGGATTATCCCCAGTTTATACAAATAGTAATACTGTATATTCAATCTGGTTCTATTTTCTTGTATCTATTCTTCTCTTTTAAAACTGGAAAATCAGGTCAAGTCAACCTCAGTAAAATAAAAGCCGAGCTTTAGCTCTAACCTTCACACAATGAACCAGCTTATCGACTTTAAAACTAATCTTTTCTGCTGGATTAACTAACACCACTCTCCTCCCGGCAAAAGTAGAATTCAACACAAATTTAAAGGCATAGATAAAGATGGAAAATAAAAGAAAATCATAAAACAAAAAAGTTTCTTTAGTGTAAGTTATAAATTATTGTGCTGACTTTGTGATTTCCCAGGGGAATCAGAGGATGACCGTGAAGAGATTTTAAAAGCCGCAAATTTTGCTTACAACTCTAGTGGTGTGTGTCTGACAGCAATTACTTCATATCATATTGGTTACATTGCTTTTCCCATATAGTGTAAATAATTGTCCTCATTTTTCATTTTGCTTTAGTTCGTGCTTGTTCAAGCCCATTCTGGAAGAAAGTTGAGGCATTGTTTGCTTCTATTAGTCCTGATGAAAGATTGTATTTATCACAACAGGTGACTTCTTAATAGGTGGATGAATTTTGACCTGTTTTAGCCTTTAGATAGGGAGTTGGATTCCTAACATTTTTCTGTTTGTCTGAACCAGCTGAAATCGGCTGAAGAATATTCTGGAAGCTTGAATCAGATCATTGGACCTGGAAATAATATTCAACTGGAAATGGTTTGTGTTCTCCTTTTTCTCCACTGCTCACTATTTCATTTTGTTGTAAATACTGGTGGAATTCATAGTATCCAATCCCGTCTTGTGGCTCCTGCTGCCACTGGGCTTTGGAATACCATAATTTCGCACACTCGTAGGGAACAAGTTGGTTTTATCTACATACCATTATGAATCTGCTTTATCTGAAATTGAAAAATCACTCTTGTTTTATTAGGGTGATCATGGGCATGAAGAAATTTCTGCCTCGGATTCACTCTTTGGTGAGAGGAATGGACACATGAACAGTGAAACCGGCTTAAAAGACTCTTCCGATAGTGTGGAATTTGTCCAGCAACTGCAGGATTCCTCTTTGCTTGGAAGCCTAGATACAGGACATACTCCACTTTATCAAAGGATTCTATCAGCTGTTATTATGGAAGACGAAATTGAAGAATGCGAGGAAAATGGATTTGGAAGATCGAGGAGTTTACCTGATGATCCACACTTTGTTCTTGGTTCTGAAAGTAAAAATCGGTCTTTACCGAACTTCTCCGAGCCAATCGTTGGCATCCAAACTCAGAAAAATGGCAACCCAGATGAATTTTTCTCTTGCAATGGAAATACTGACAACAATAGAATCCGTAGTGCTAGAGTACATCCGTGCCACTCTGAAATGCTACAGGGTGAGGGCGGATATGAGCGTTTAGAGGTTGATGTGTTGTCTGGACGTTCAAGATGTGATTATGGCGCACAAAATTTTCGGTCAAAAAGTTGTGGCATATCTTCCTCTGATTGCCAATATGATGAGATGTATCTTGAAGACAAACTCGTATTGGAGCTGCAGAGCGTTGGTCTGTATTCTGAAACCATGGTATGCTTCAACTTTGTAAGAGACTGCAGATATAACTGATTTTTCATTTTTGAAGGACGAGTTTTTGTATAAATTCTTGCTCTTGTTTTATTATTTCTTTTGGAATTTTATTAAATTATTTTCTGACTTGGTTGAAAAGATAGAGACAACTTTTACATAACGAATAATTGTTGAGTAATGCTATTCGTAGTCCCTCACTACAGCAATCGCGTACGTGGCATACATATGGTAGGTAGTTATTTGATACATTAATGTGGTAGTTTTTTATTGACTCGTGCATCAAATAACCACATGTTATATGTATGCCACATAGGGCGACTGTCGTAGTGAGTAATTGCGAATAGCATTTTTCATAATTGTTTATAGAAATTTTACTTATGTTTGTTTTCTTTTCTTATTGGGATGCCTTAATGCAGCCTCCCTTGGATGATAAAGAAGATGAAGTAATCAACCACGAAATTGTGCAGCTAGAGAGAGGACTTCATCAAAAGGTCATCTAGCATACTATGATTTCTGTTTTTGTCTTTTAACCCCTCTATTATTCAACGATACACAAGAGGAACATTATCTCTCACAAGATAACATTTTTCTAAAGTATTATTGATTACTGTTCTGCCATAATATGCCCCTGTATGGATTACTGAGTGTAGGTTGTTTTCTTTTTTATGCTCGAACCTTTAGATTGGAAAGAAGAAAATGTGCCTAGATAAATTTTACAAGGCTATTCAAGAAGAAAATGATGCAGAAAGACGGTAACATGCTCTCCATTTTTATTTTGTCCACGAGCATTTGAACTTAAAATGATCATAAGAATTGCAAAAATATTTGTTTAAATCACGTGATGATGATTACGATATTATGCAGGAACCCTGAGCAGGTTGCAATGGATAAACTTGTTGAATTGGCATACCAGAAATTTTTGGTGAGTAATTGTTTTGCTTCTTTCTTCCACGGATTCTTAAGAGCTGTCAAGCTGTATCACAAGTATCCTGCCACCTTGATCATTGTCTTTATAGAAGAAAAAAGTAACTATGAAAAGGAAGCTGATTTGATGTGTGATAAAACCGAAGATGAAGATAATTTTGAGGACTAAGTTGGAGTACACAGATACCATTGCTTTACTTCAGGCTAATAGTCCACGCAAACCTGCTGGATGTCTGCTACTCCTAGATCATAATCATTGTGGTCTGGTAGGTTACATGAAATTTAAACTTAAAACAAAAATAAGGGATGTTATTACTAGATCAGATCTAAATGTTGCCTGGCCTAGTTTAATCCGGGAAGGGAGCCATTAATGTGAGAGGTCTGTGCAAGTCCCTCGGCAGAAAAAGAAAGCCCTTGGCCCTTCCCGTGTTTGTAAAAGATAGAAAATTCTGCTCGTGGTTCTGCTGATTCTGTTTGAATGAACTTGATTAAACCTAATTTTTCTTTATTTGCCTGTTTGATTTCTCAATTTGTAGTTTTTTGGTTTAAAAATGTATGATCAGCAATTAGTGTGGTTATGTGCCAAATGAAGTGTCTATTGTGGGAAATGTTATGGGAAAAAAATGTTTGCTGCATATATAGTTTAATTATATATTCATAAAATTTGCATGCTTTGTTATCTGGTTTTCAGACACAGAAAACTGACATTATATATCTTTTGAGAGATCTCAAGGGGGACCAATAAGTCCTTTATAATTGAAACAGAAAAGTTAAATTTCTTGGTTGGCTATCTATATATATAACATGTTTAAGAAACAAAATCCAACAGGACCATAATCTTCAATCTGTTAGGGTGCTCTGTTATATTTGTCTCTTCACATCCATGGGGTTTGTTTGGAAGAGAACCCCAGAAGAGACCAACCTCAAGTCTAGTGATAGTCATAATCAATTCATGCTGGTTGCCATTTTATTTGGTAAACTTTAAGGAACGTGGATTCTATACTTGCATAGTATGAACTTTTATGATAGGAAAAATTCTGTTAGATTTACTGCTAAAATTTTTCCCTTCTTAATTTATAGTTTTCAAATCTATTTTCAGAGTCTAAAAATATATGATCTCTCTAAATTCCTTTACAGGCAACTCGAGGAAGCTTTGCTTCTAAACATGAGATTGCCAAAGTGTCGAAACAATCTGCATTGGCATTTGCCAAGAGGACACTTTCCAGATGCCAGAAATTTGAAGAGTTAGGAGCAAGTTGCTTTACTGAGCCTGCAATCCGGGATATTGTTTATGCTGCACCTCCCCGGGTCAATGAACCGGCGCCGCTCCCTGATGCTAGCCTGTCAGTTGCTAATGGTGAGCACTTGCATCCAGTAAATTCCAGCCGCCCCAGATGATACATCAAGTTGTCCTTTTGAAGTTTTGTTTTACCAACAATGCCTTAGAAGTTTTAACATTCGCATTTTGGCTATTTTTTGAGTTTATCTTCTGTCGTGATGTTTCTAGTTTTGCTTGAAGCATTTAAAAAGCAATTGTGTTTGTTTTAATTTATTTTGTCGCTCTTAAATGTTTTGAAATGTCAATGTTTCGGTTTTCAGCCAGAGGATACATGAAGTTGTCCTTCCCTTGTTTTGCTTTTTGACAATGCCTTAGAATTTATAACTATTGAACCACTTCATTTAAAAGCTTAAGATAGGATCATATGGATAATATTTAAATATTATCTTCAACACGCCCTCTCATGTATAGGCGAAATTTATATGTTCCCAATTAAAGCCTAACACTTGCACAATTCATTTAAACGGTCGACGGCGAGACTTGAATCTAGGATCTTTGTTTGCTCTAATAACGTGTTGAAGTACTTGATCTAAAACCTTAAGCTATTAGATATGGCCACATGTATATTATTTAAAGATTATCTTCATCAAGAACATTTGGTCTTCTATCGTTATGTTTCTAGTTTTGCTTGAAGCGTTTTAAAAAGAAAATTTGTTTGTTTTACTTTATTCACTTGTTCTTAGATGCTTCTAAATATCGATGTTATGGTTTCCAATCAGCCGATGGATACATCAAGTTGTCCTTTTCAAGTGTTTTGTTCAACAATGCCTTGAGTTATAACATTCGTATTGGCTATTCTCTGAGTTTGTCTTCTGTCGAGATGTTTCTAGTTTTGCTTGAAGCATTTAAAAAGCAATTTTGTCTGTTTTAATTTATTTACTTGCTCTTAAATGCTTTGAAATATTGATGATGTGTTTGTCAGTTAGCCAATGGATACATCAAGTTGTCCTTTCCAAGTTTTATTTTTAAGCCTTGGAAGTTATAACATTTGCACTGGCTATTCTCTGCGTTTGTCTTCTGTCATGATGTTTCTAGTTTTGTGTGAAGCATTTAAAAAGCTATTTTATTTACTTGCTCTTAAATGCTTTGAAATATCAATGTTAGGGTTTTCAGTCATTTAGGCTGTATTTAATTAATATGTTACTGTTAAACAGGCTCCTTGCTTGGCTGTACCAATGGGAGTTCAGCTGATGCTTTTGAGACTTCAGGACATCAATCTGATCGCGACTTTGTTAAAAATGGACCAATATCCAACAGAGGAAAGAAAAAGGAAGTATTGCTCGAATATGTTGGTGGTGCTGTTTTTAGATCAACACCTACTCTAGGCATTTCAGGTGATGCAAGAGGAAAGAGAAGTGAGAGGGAGAGAGAAACTTCAACCGGAAACCTGGCTTCCAAAAATGGGTGCTCATCAATGGGCGGCTCTAAGGGTGAACGTAAAACAAAAGCAAAGCCGAAGCAGAAGACAGCTCAGCTTTCCACATCAGGAAATGGATTTATCAATAAAAGAGACGTTAGATCAATATCTTCTGGTTATGGCCCTCTGGATTCATCAAAGGACACGAAGAAATCTATGGACTTCCCAAATTTGCCACTGGATGATGTTCATTCAATAGAACAACTAGGAGTAGATTCTGATATTGGTGGAACACAGGATTTCAGTTCTTTGTTCAATTTTGATGAAGACGGGTTACTAGACCACGATTCCATGGGCCTCGAGATACCTATGGACGACCTGTCATTAATTATGTTTTGATCAATGACATCAAGTTGTACAGCTTGTGGAATATTTAACTGGTAACAGAATGACATTTTTCTTTTTCCTTTTTTTTTTCTTTTTTATTGAGGGATGGGCATTAGCTTAAGGCATGTCTTGGCCAAAATGGCAGTTGTAATTATGTAATTCTTTCGTACGCTCCTCTTGTGATAAACTGTTCAGAAAATCCTCTGTTTATGTCTTCTAGAGAATGTTTCCCTGTGAGAGGTATGAAAATTTTCGAAGAGTGCTCTGTTAAATAATCTAGAATTGTTTCAAGCATATGATTCTCACTAGCTTTGTATGTGTTTTAATGTTCATGAAGGCGTTTTACCAAGTGACATCTTATTAAGTACTAATTGAAGCATAAGTGCATAACATTTCTCTTTTATGGCATTCTAGATTTCCTGGGATGGTGTTAGCAGCCGGGAGTTCTTTCACATGTTGACTTTAGCAGCAGGGAGTTCTTTCACAGGTTAAGTTTACAGTACTAATGTGGCAAGTTGGGTTCATTTTTTGTATAACTACTGCCCTTTTTCCAGCTTTCCTCTTCTTTTTCAGCGTGTTTGGTAAGCAATTTTTGGACTGGACTTACAGTATTATCAACAAGATATTTACAGGTAATTTTACTTAGTTTTAAGATAAGTCCAACGTGTCATTGGTGAAGCTACTGCTTCTCAGATTAAGATCTAAGTTTTTATGTGGGGTTTGCCTGTTTGGTGGGTTGTTTCTTTGTTTATCTTTATGTTTCAATGGTCAAGACTATTGGATATTTGATTCATGTGCAATAAAGCAGAAATTTCTCATATAAATTTAGAAACTCCTTTGTGAATGGAGTATTCCTGTCATATCTTTTGGGCTATTCTATTGGATCCTTTGAGAATATTATAGAAGGGGATAAAATTTTATTAGTTCAAAGGTTTTCCCGGTCAGAAGATTTTTTAGTAAGAAGCTATCCTCAGAAACAGAAAGAATCACAAGTAGAAAAGTCAAACGCGGATTTTCTAAATACTTTGGTGGCTAACTTATTGTGAAATTTTATGGAGTTTACGTATGG
>CAIGRK010270283.1:0-16280 GCA_903798315.1 Fraxinus greggii | reverse complement strand
TCAGCTAAAACTATTAAATAAAATTACTTTAAACTTACCAATTAATTTTAACAAAATATTTTACCAAAATTTACTAAATAATTAATTTTTATCTAAATCAAATGGGGCCCAACTAATAGTTAATTTGTCGTGCAATGAATGTGGAGATTTGACGCTGTAATCCATGAATTAACCATGATACCACACAACTACCACCAATGTTCAAAATCAAGCACCACTATTAACTCTTTCTCTCTCCTGCCGCAACTGGTAGTCCTTTTTTTTTTCTATCCATGGTTGTGTTTGGGCCCCTTTTTTGAGGGAAAAAAAAAAATTTGTAACAGTGATTATTCGAAGAATACGTGATTGAGCAGATACAATATATCATAGCAAAAACCTCGGAGATTGAGCCTCTAAAGCGAGGGAAGATGTTTAAAAGAAAAAGAAAGAAAACAACATATCATAGCAAAAACCCTATTGAAGATACAACTTGTAAACCTACTAGATGTATGTTTTTGGTCAAAATAGTTACATTATCTTTTTCCTTTTACCTTCACGTTCATCTGTAACTTAAAAAAAAAAAAAAGGATGAACCGCATTCTTGACAGCCCCCACCTGTCCTGCCCTGTGTCTTGGTGAAGGAGGTAAATCGCAGGTTATACCTCCAAAGGTACAGGGTGGAAGGTTGCTTGTATACTTGCACTTACCCAATGACCAAATCCATATTTCAGGATTCGAACCCTTGACGCGGCAGCATCAAGTAAAGTTGAAGTTTTTCCACCTTCCCCTTTTACCACTTGGAGATGTGCCATGATGGCTACATTCATCTGTAACTTAGTGCCTACAAAGACTTGTTAAAGAGTAACAGTTCTTGAAGGAAGGTCTTCGTTTCTCTAATATTTGATGTCATTTCTTAACTAGTTAAGTGGAGTGATGATGATGTAGAAAAACTTGTCTAAGTGTGATTATTTATTTCAAGGATGAAGCTAACCGCATTTACATACCCATCATCTGAGTCTTCGATAAGTATTTAATAAATAATCGTCTTATCGGTGATTACTATATCAAATTCTTGATTTAGAAAGCATTTAAAAAAACAATATCTGCAATTTTCATTCTAGACTTAAATTAACATTGACACTTTTATTTTGCAATTTTTTGTAGCATTTGATTTGGAGACGGATTCTTCTGTCGCACGTCGCCAACTAAGCCTCGTTTGGGAAGAATTTATAAAAGGTAATTTATAAATAGATAGAAATGAGTGATGGATAAATTAATAGTACTTGTGAATTTCTAAGATGCGTGATTAAAAATAAAGTTTGACAATTTATAATTTATTATTAATAATAAATCACATTCTAAGAAAAAAGTAATATATACCTCCTATTCACTAGATTTAAAATCATCGTTTATACTTTGGCTAATAAGGTAGAGTCTAGTCTTGCAAAGAAATTTATAGAGTAATAGAAGGGGCATGCAGCGCGACTTTTGGCTACTTTCTTTCTTGACAAGACCTTCTACGCTTTTATTAAAGTTTAAAGAAAAAAGAAAAAAAAAATTAAGTTAGCTACTAATGATCAATATTTTTCTAACAAAAGTGCTAAATGTAAACTCCAAGCGTGTACCATTCTTGACATTTGATGTGTTATTAAAAAAATGAATTGGAGGAAAAATTGTTTAATTTTTTAAACTGTCCAATTATGTGTTGTTACGTGACAAAGTGTAAATAATAATGTATAAATGATGTACATGTAATAAGATTATTTTTCTATAGATATCTAATCAGTATATAACGATTCAAAATATTTTGAACTTTGGCTAAATCATCGAATGATCTTGCAAGTCTGACTTTGTAAACTAATTTTTCTTTTCTCAACTTCCCTAAATATTCGAAACGAGATATGTTTTCTTGAAAGGTGGGGACGGATTTTGGGATGGTGGAAATGATTCATTTTAACGCAATACACCATAATAAATGATTTTATGTGCCATTTCAAAATAAGGGAACGTTTGAATTGAAATTTTGTTACAAATCGAATGCATGTATTTTATTTAAAAATAAAAGAGTACGAAGTGTATTTTACTCCATTTGGCCACTTTTAATTTTTTCGTAACCAAATTGTTATCCATGATTAAAAATATCAAATTAATATATGCATGTATTATTTTCGTAAAAATTAAAATTTTAGATGATTTAACTCAATAACAGACTGGACAGATGTTCAAAATCTCACCCGCATAAACGCGCGTCAAATTAATTAAAAAATTGTTGGGTAACCAACAACTATCAATCCACACTCTCGAAGAATGTATCGAATATAATAATTAAGTTCACGTTTGATAAAGATTAAAATTTAATAGTAAATTTTGATAAAAGTATCTGAAATGTGTGATTGAGAAATGTGAGTCAGTGTGATTAAAATTAGTAGCTGATTATAACTTAAATTATAATATGATTTTTTATGGTATCAAACCGGGGCTAAATAAATTATACAGTTTCAAAAATTATTTTCACCTATCGATGCTTCTCAAAATACATGAAAAACTAAAGAAATAAAAAAATTTCTCAAATCTGATCGTTCGAGATCTCCATAAAGTTCCCATTTTTTACATCAAAGGACCTTACCATTGTTTGGTCATCTCTGACCCCATGAGTTACATCATTTTATGCCACAAGAAGCCATGTTATTGGACGGTCCATAACTGGTTCATACACCGTATTGTAGCTAATGACGTGCAATCTCTGTCTGTACTCTGTTGCGTCCCTTCAATTGGTCTTATATACGTAACACGTACAAGTACTCACGTGTCTAGTTATTGCGTTACATGACCCATGATCCAGTGACCAGGTGTTATTCACTGTCGCACACTGTAAATCTTCTTTTACTATTCAAATTAAAAAGAAAGAAATCTCAAATACGATAATTTTAATTATAATTAATTTTAATAATTAATTTTTACCATATATTTCATGTGACTCATAATTTTTTAATCATTTATTTCATAAATTTTTTTTATCAAAATTTAATAAAAATTTGATTTTAATTCTCATCAAATAAAGGCAAAATTATTGAAATAAAAACATGCAATTTAATATATATTTAATCAAGATCCACAACTAATTTCATTTTTAGGGCTGGTTTGATTTAGATAAAGAGTCGATCAATTTTTTTTATAAAATTTATAATAATTATTAATTTTTAACTACATATTTCATTAACTTTTGAAAAAAAATTGGCCAAAACAAATAGAAAAGTCTAGAGCTCAGAGCCCACAAAGACAAATCAAAGTAAGAAGACAATCTTAAGCCATTTACTAGGTCTGCGCCTCCCCTATCCCACCCACCATTCTTAAAGTATCCTCCTCCTCGACTTCTATAGAGAGATGGCTCAATGCAAAGCTTTAGGCCTCTCTTTCTCCATCATCTTATACACCTTTGCTCGACTTTAATGAATGCAGGTCTTTAATCTCTTTTTCTAGGAAGAACATGTCTCAACAACTAAACTTTCCATTCTTGTTAGATGCTTTGTATTGTGAGGAAGAAGGGCATTGGGATAATGAAGAAGATAGCATCTTTAAAAATGACAGCAAAATAATAAACCCAAAATCTCTAGAGTTACTTGAAGGGGATTTGTTGTGGAAAGATGAAGAGTTGAGCACATTATTGTCAAAAGAGCAGGAAAATAAACTGTACACTGGCCTTGAGGTGGAGAACCCATCTTTGGCTAACGCTAGAAGTGAAGCAGTGGAGTGGATGCTGAAGGTTACTGTATATTATTCATTCTCTGCAGTCACTGCAGTTCTTGCAGTTAACTACTTGGACAGGTTTCTCTTCAGCTTTCAATCCCACAAAGAGAAGCCATGGATGACTCAACTAGCTGCTGTGGCTTGTCTTTCTTTGGCTGCAAAAGTAGAGGAGATTCAAGTGCCTCTCCTTTTAGACCTCCAAGTATGTAAAATTTCTATTTTGATTTATGCTACCATAGGAAGGATTGGACAGTACTGAATATCGAACAGTATGAAAGAACGAAAGTCAAATTTTGTTCGAGCTTTGTCCACTACTGTGTACTAAATGATCATTTTGTATATTTTGAATATTATGCATTTAGGTGGAAGAGTCTAAATATGTATTTGAGGCAAAAACAATTCAAAGAATGGAGATTTTGGTTCTGTCCACCCTTGAATGGAAGATGAATCCTGTTACCCCACTTCCCTTTCTTGATTACATTGCAAGGAGACTGGGATTGGAGAGCCACCTATATAGGAGATTCCTCAAGAAATGCGAGTGTCTGCTTCTCTCTTTCATTTCTGGTAAGCATTTTGAGATACTTAGTAGTCCATGTCCCGGATTAAGCTCTTAAACGAGGTGATTCGAGGTGACATCAAAGCACGTATCTCACCGCTATTTTACGAAAAACTTGTACATGGATGATGCCCAAAATTTAGAATGAAATAAATTTAACTTTTTATGATCATATTGTGTTGTATAAATTGCAGATTGTAGATTCATCTGTTATCAGCCTTCTGCATTGGCCACTGCTGTAATGCTGTATGTTATAAGTAGTGTAGAGCCCTGCATTGGAGTGGAGTACCAATACCAACTATTAGGCATTCTTGGAATCAAAAAGGTTGGATTTCCATTTTCCCATCTAAGTTTCATTCTTGCAGATCTCGTCTAAAGGTTCAAACTGTTTAAAAGACTCTTTGTCGCATTTCATGGGTTACGTGACACTTTTTCTATTTAAAATTTCGTCTAAAGGTTCAAACTATTTAAAAGTCTCTTCGTCTCATTTCATGGGTTATGTGGCACATTTTTCTATTTAAATTTAATCTTGGACGTGCAGTTAAAACACTATTTGTGTAATGAAACAGGAGAAAGTGGAGGATTGTTGTAGACTAATACAGGAAGTGACAACAAATGTTCACTTCCACTCATCCAACAAAAGGAAGTTTGGATCATTTCCTGATAGCCCCAATGGGATTATGGATATTTCATTCAGTTCTGATAGCTCTAATGATTCATGGGCAGTGACGTCATCATCAGTTTCCTCTTCACCGGAGGCAATGTCCAAGAAAATCAAGAACACTGCCTAATTCCCAGTCGCCAAAATTTGCTTAATGTAAAATATTGGATCTCCATTCAAAAATTTTCAACATAGATATCTTGATCCTATTGCATTTGGGTGCAAGTCAGTCCCAACGCTACGACAATTTCCCTTTCTTTCACATAAACTGGAGAATACTCTTATTTATATGATTAATAATATTTAAGCAATTTCATTTATTTCTATTTATTCATGTATTAATGAAAAGTTGTTTTGAATTTGACTTTTTTTTAATCTATAAATTTAGTCAACGGCGTTTTTCGACGTAGACAGGAACGGGTGTTTCAAAGGGTAAAATTTGTTTGCATGTGAGGGGATGAAAATCTTGTCGGGCACTAGCACTAGCATCAATTGGGATTGAAGTTTGCTACATCTTTTAGATTTCACCTCGTCGGCAGAGCCAACCTTGTGTTTTCATCATTAGCCAATAGGACTTTAGATGATGAAATAGTATTAAAAAAACAATAGTATAGGATTGATCTCCGACCCCGTAGAAGACATTAAAAACTTTCTCTAAATTTATGACCGTTTCAAATAACGATAACCAAGGTTTTCATATCACGTCACCAATGAGAAATTTTTATCTTACCCACCTAGACTAAGAGATCAGGACTGTTGATTAGTATTTAGGGCCTGTTCGATGGTGATTAAAATCCAATTAAAATTGAAAATATGGCTGTTATTGGGTCTCACTCGTATAATAAAAGTCAACAATAACGGCTAGTATTTCAATTTTAATCTCTACCGAACACGCCTTAATAACAAACATGCATAGAATAGTTAGGTTGGATAACACATTGGTGATATAGCTCATAAACAATAGTTCCTTGCTATTAATCTATACTCGTTGAAAAAAAGATACTATTTGGTTAACATCACTTGTTTGTCGAAGACGAACAAAAAGTAGTGTCTATAGTTCATAGTAAACTACTTGACTTTAGTTGAGGTTTAATTCATGATTGGCCATCTTTTAAATTCATCAGTTGAGTTTACTTGGACCTAGTCGACAATTGAGTCTACTCAACTATAGTCAAGGTTGAGCATTGGGGGTCAAATTCCCATCTGAACGTCTAAACTACTTGGTACTCGAAAAACGACATTGATTGATTTATTTCCTTGATAATAACAAATGATAAAATAAAAATATTTCATTCACAATGCTTTATTATTGGATGTTTAATAAACAACTCTTACATTAACTAAAGTCTGCTCATATTATTGAATTAGAGTATATTATTGATCTTTGATGTTAGCATTACCGTGAATGTCGGAGCTATAATGTGCACACATTCATAGCCGGGAAATTTGCAGATTTTGTCTCAATTTATTGTCTGAATTACAAGTCAGTCTCCAACTTTTAGTATCCAAATCAACCTTAAATGATGTAAAAAACTCATTCAATTTTTCGCTAAATTATTATGTGATCCTCGTAAAAATAAAACTGGATCCAAATCTTTGGCCAACAATCTAAGTTCGTATGTAAAAACTAGTTAATTTCGAGCATGTTTGGCAAAACTGTAATTATAATTTGAGCAATCGAGCTTGTCAAATATGTTTTCTGCAAATTTCTTAGAATCTACAATTTACAATCCACATATTACATAAAGCACTGCCAAATAAATATGAATCCTAAAGTTGGATAGTAAGATCACGTTTAAAAGAGATAATGATACTTTTATCGATGGATTACGCTAATAAAATAAAATGTTAAGGATCAATATGCCAATTTTAAAGGTAGGAACACTAATACAATTTCCCCAATATATGTGTACATGTGTGTGCAAGTTGATTTCCGCCTATGTTGACAGTGTCATTGAGTAAACCTATGAGCATGTCAATAGATTGTATTATGAAATGGGACACATTTTTTTGTCTTCTTACCCTTGTTTTCTTGTCGTGTGATGAGCTTCTTGCTGGCAAAATTAGCTTTACAAACATATACTATGGAAGTTTTTGCTGTTGTGTGGTCCATTTTCTCATCTAACCTTTTTCTTTAATGTCCCTATTGTTACAAAATACCCAAGGAGTTGGTGGAAGGAACCTCGGGAGCGAGTTTAAATAAGTTGGAGAACAAGGAGTTCATTAAGTTTAACCATTATTTTGATTTGATCATTTCTTAGAAAAACATCATCCTCACATAAATCAAACACCAAAACACGTATTCCACAACATCTGTCAGAGTTCTCAAAATCAAGGAAGGTGATCGAAATTTCTGGTCGTTGGAGAACAAGGAGTTCCCATTAATCCACAGGAAATAGACGAATCCAGAAAGTTGGGAGTTACTGCAGGGGTACGTAATCTTGGACGGATTTGGTGATTACAGTCGGGAGGTCAAAAAGTACTAGAATTAGTTGAGTCTGACAATATTGTAAGTTGATTCGTTTATAGTGTAGGTAACTGATTTGGTCCCTGAGTTCTTACCAAATTAGTTTTCTCTATCATCAATATTTGTGTTATTTATTACTTTCTTATTACAAACTACTGCAATTCAATTTAGGATAATTGGACTATTTGTTTAACCATCTAGCATCAATTAAAAAATGATTTGTTGCTTTTAATTGTATAATTTCGCTTGTAAGGTCGAACATAATCTTTAATTCTGCACAAACACATATTCATCCCCTCTACGTGTTAGTTGGATCGAACCTCGTAACTTTCAAAGATCATGCCTTGCAATTCAATAGGTTCGATAAATAGACAAATCTAATCTATAACGTATATCAATGTTAGATTAGGCTAAATAATTTTGCTTGGATCCCTCCACCGAAATCCAGAAGCAATTGAAACTTCAGTCTAGATTGCCAGTGGGTAGCTACACCGTACATGTTCGATGCCTGATTGCCATTATTATAGAGGACCTTATCCTCGTCCAACCATCTCAATAAATTATCAAGAAAGTAAATTTGTTTATTTAAATTTTATTCTTGCGCATACTTAAATTAATTTTTTTACTTAAATGTGCAACACATTCAAAATTTTTATAATGAATAGTCGTGAAATTAAAAATTAGTCATGTTTGGCATATGTTTAAAAATACATGAGAAATATTTTTTAGTCTCATAATATATGTAGATAAAAAGTGATTTGACTTTTAACTATTATTCAGTCTACTAACTAATTGATAGAATGATTATGTGCGTTATCGTGGTCTTCCATGTACTTCTAGTTTCGAGGTTATAAACGAGGTTTCTCTGTTATATTGAGGACATCAAATTGGCCTTTTTACATTTTACAGAAGCGATATTAGGCATTCGTGGATGTCCATTCTAGGTGGAGGATGCAACTAAAATCGTAAGGGTCAATGATGTGGACTATGTAATCGTATGATCCTATTTTTTGGTAGATGCCATTCTTTATAAAAATCTGTTAAACCAATTTTGAAATTATATCAAACTCATGTAAAGATATTTCTAAAGCTAAAGTTTAATATTATTTGAATCTTATGGCAAGAGAGATTCTAAGCTACATTCATGAATTTACCAACCAGAAATATAAAATTGTAATTAATATTGTTGTAATCCTAGTACATGTGACCCACAGTCACAAATTCGTAGTTCTATTAAACATTGATGGCGTGAACTAGTGTATATACGAACCTTACAATTCAATATTTTAAAACCAATTTTTTTCTACTTTAATTGAGTGAAAACCGCAAGCATACGGGATTATCGACAAGTAATGAATGTGATGAGAAAAGTATCATCCTATAGAGAATAAATTTCAATTCAGTTTTCCTAGTTTTGTATTGATTTCGATTTGTGTAAACAAAAGACCTTTTGATTTGTGATTTATTCTAATTTATTCTAAGAAATGTGAAAAAATGTTGTTTGTATCAAATTATGGATGGTTGTATTGGATTTAGAGTCGTCCTATTGCTATTTACTTCAATTTTCAATTATGTAATTTTAGTTCATTTCATGCATTCTTGACAACCAATATAATTAAGTTATTTAACATTTCTTTCAAGATAAATTAATTATATTCTAATTACGATTTGATCTATTCCTCTTACGAATTCGAATGATTAGAATGCATTAAATTTTAGATTATTTATACGATTGTGTACACGATATTGTTATTCATAACATGTATTGCCCGTGTGTTAATCTTGTAGCGTTCTAAACTTATTATGAGATTCCACTACAAGAAGCAATTAATTATCTAATTGATGGTCAACCAATTAAATAATGTAATGTGAATGCAAAATTAATCATGAAATGCAATATACAACTAAACTATTAGTTTTGAATTAAAATAAATAAACAATAGGATTCATTTTCATTCAACATAAAAACGGATCTAGCCTACCATGATTTTATATAAATTACAAAAAGAATAATAAAAAATATCACCCGAATTATGAAATAATGTAAAGACATTGATTTCAAGTCCAATGCTGAATTCTTCATTTGCTTGCTAGGGTTTGATCTTCTTTCTCAAAATATATTAATTGACCTCTTGTTCTTGATGAATTTGATGCTATGAATGTGTATTATGAGGTTAAAGAGAGTTCATCAATGTTTTGTCCAAGATTGCATTTATAGGAGTCAAAAATTTGCTGAAATTTGTGTTAGAATTTAATTTTAAGAAGAATTTTAATTTCACCTGAAAATTAGAAAAAGGGCCCTAATCTTCTCTGCTTGTGTGGGTTGATTCCTTAACTGCACACACGTCGCGTTTGGAATTGGCTCTCGGGGGATTTTTAATGGATCCGGCGTAGGGACGCCGACTTATTGTGATGTGCGCGTGAGTTCAATGAATCATTTCTTCATGCAATTCTGATCCTTTAGCTTGCATTTACATCCATTTGGGTCCAATCATTCTCCATTCATCGATATTAGGTCCAAATCAACTATTGGAAACTTTCAATTTGTTTCCTGAACTTTGGATTTCGTCTTATTTGCCCATTTTCGCTCATTCCTTTCAATTGACCCAATTTGCCTTGAGTCCTATCTAACAAACAAAATTAACATGTAGTTAACCTATAATTCATCCATATCAACAACAAATTTACTAGTTTAATAGCTTAAATAAGTGCACAAAATATAGTTATCTAACACTCCCAAACTTAAATATTTGTTTGTCATCAAACAAAATTATAACCTAACTTAAATAATTTTTTAAAAATAAAAATGGTTATATAATCTGTTTTCGGACTCAAGATTGGAATTTCTATATTAAAATCTTGAATTGCTTCAAAATTACATTGTTCAAATCAATTTATACTTATCCATCATAAATTCATAAGTGATTCAAGTCTAGACCCTCAACGGTCAATTTTATCCTTTCTTCTCCCTGGGATGCACACCTTCAAACGTATTCTTTAACTCCTTTCCAAGGTGTGGTCTAAGGTTGAATTTATACACAAATCCTCACCCTCTCTAGTTTTGTTAAATTTTACTAATTGCAGCTCAACACATCAACAAATGAAGATTCTCCTTGTTTTTGATTGCTTCAACATCTAACAATCAACTAAGTTATTAATCTCTTATCAAATGTCTAATTATCTCAAATAAGTATTTGTGGCTTAATCTAGACATGTAACATCTTTTGTTTCATGAACCTTCTTGCACTAGTTTGATCCGCTTTTGAGTTATCTTTCTGGGATATTTTATAATTGTTTTCAATGGAATCTTTTATAGAGTAGTTTCATAACAACAGAACTTTTCCTCTTTTATGCAATGATTAGTGCAATACCACTCATTAAATACTTATTCTCAAAAATCGACCACTAACTTAAAATTTTCATCTTATTGACCTCAGACAATCTGTACAAAATTTAGCACACACAAAATTCAAATTTATCTCAATGTCTCTCTATAACAGCTCGATCATCCCAAACTATCCTAAAATTGGTTAAGGATGTATATTTAGTTGTCTAGATTTAGTATATAAGGCCCACAATTTCAACATATTCAAAATTTGAATCAATTAATACTTAATGATGCAAAACATAAATCTAACACTCAAAAATATCAAATTTCACATGAACAAATATAAATCAACTAAACATGCTCCTTTTCCAGAATTTATAGCTAACACATGGTTCCAAATATATGCATCATAGTATGCAAGTTTATCTAACTCACATAAGTACATAAAAGCAATAATAAAGCTGAAAATAATTTTTTTTGAATTTTATCTTCTTTTTCTTTTTGCATCTGAATAAGTACACAAAACAGTAAAAATAGATAACATACTCAATGTTTTTCACTCTCAAACTTATAACAGACATTCTCTTTAATGTTTAAAAATATAACAGGTAATATATAAAAATTAACGGCAAAGAAGGGAACTAAATATTCCACCGATATAAATATGCAGGTGATGGATGTAGTGACTTGAAAGTATTGGATGACTTGTTATGTCTTTTTCCTTATTTAGTGTGTTCAACTGTCATATTTTTTTCAAAATAATTAAAAATCAATCATAATATAGAACAATTCATAATAAGCTCAAGCATACCCTAAAAGAAAATATGAGGATGAAGATACATTATACTATTAAAAATAATAAAGATTACTAATCTTATGTTTTAGAAAACAAATAAATAAATAAATAAATAAAATGGAGAAAATTAGCTTGCCTCCCAATAAATGCTTATTTATAGTCAATAGCTTTACTTTAATGTTTTGTTTATCCATGGTGTCTTGAAAAGAGAGTTTGACCTTGCATCGATTTCACTTTTTAGTTAATGCCACTATTCATCTACCAGTAGCAGATTTCTCTTATTGGTCAACACATCATTCAATAACTTAATAAAATTTGGAATGTGTAGAATGATGTCAATGAAAGGAATATTGATGTGAAGTTGTCTAAGGGCATCAAAGAACTTAAACTATTTTTTCAGCTTATTGTTCTATAACTTTCGAGGGAATGTGATTGGGATTGGAGGCGTGGATTTATTGACAAGAACGATTGCTTCAACTTGTGGACTATCTAACTCTTCATCACGATTAACCTTTGTAGATTTTTTAGATTGACTCATGTGTTCTTTGCCACGGGTAGGTTCCTTGATTTTCCTGGCCCCTTTCTTCTTCATAGTGATTTTTGACAACTAAACTTCACTTCTCGTAGTGATAGCATGAACTTGTTCCTCTTTTGATGCTTTAGAAGCCTTTGAGGAAATGAAACAGGCGGCACATATGCTCAAACAGGGGTTGCAAAACTAATTGATGGTATCTCAACAACTACATAATTCATAGCTTCAATAGCTAATACTTATTACCATGGGTTCTATTCTGTGTCGCTGGTAGGGTACCATGTATTTTGTTGGACAATGAAGTTGCCATCTATTTCATCTAAGTTTCCGAACTTTTTACTATAGCCTGCTAGTTTTGAAAATTAGTCTCAGTCTTTGCAATGTACCGTGGCAATAATTCTTCAAATGATGGCTTCTTCTCTTATTGTTGCTGAAATCCTGATGGGCTCATCTGAATCTAATATCTCTGACCCTGATTATTAACCCAAAGGAAGTTTGGATATTTTCTTCAACTTGAATTATAGGTGTTGGAGTAAGGGTTATCCCGCTACCTCAGAAAATTTTGGTCATTTGTACCTCTTCATATTGATAAACATGAATGAAGGCCAAATGACAATTTACAATAATATGATCTACCATGAAGTCCCCATAGATTGGTGGTTGGTTGGTGGACTATGCTCACATTCTGAGTTAGGTTGTCCATTTCTTTTCATTACTTCAATCTACGCTACCAATGCTGTAAGTGCGTGCACCTACTTTGTGAATACTCGTAGTTTTCCTTGGAGTTTTCCTTTCAGTTGGCCATATAGACTGATTTTCTATGATTCTCTCATATAATTCATATGCTCTGTCAATGGGTATATCCATTATTGATCCTTCTACGAAGCATCGGCCATGTCAATGTATTTAGGACGTAAGCCTGAATAGATTATGTAGAGCTGGGATTTTTTAGGAATGTCCAGATCCGGACACTTTCAGAAGTAGTTCTTGAGATCCTTATACTTGAAAATATGATTTCATTTCTAATATGATGGGTCAAGATGGCGAGAAGAATTTCAAGGTAAATTACCGTACCATGTCATTCTATGAAACAATGCTTTCAGGAGGTAATGATTTGTGCGCCCCCTTTTAAAATATGAGAGAATAGACTTGTTCAAAAAGTACCTGCTGGAATACCTTTGTGACTGATTATGTTACAGAGCCTCATAAAAGCTTGTATGTGTTCTTGCGGATTGTCAGTTGGTTTTCCAGAAAACCTAATGTCCTAATGATTCTAAAACAAATTGATAACATCTGGTCGAATGTGGAAGTTGGTCTGCCTAAATGATGGATAGATAATAGCTAGATGTACATGAGCTGGAGCGTGATTCACATAATCGCATACTAATACTTCATCATCGTTGGAGGCTTCTCTCAGTGGAATAGGCTATACTAGTGGATCTGATGGTAACTGAATTTGATCTTGATTTTTTTGCTGGTTCTCTTATATCTGTTCTCTTTTTCGTCGTCTGAAGGTCATTTTGATCTCAGGATTCAATGATCGAAGTATGATTTCTTCATAATCTTACATAAACAGTTAGACAACACATGTAAAAGAAAATCAAACAAAAGAAATATCACTTGTGCAATTAATAGCCTAAAATAAATAAATAAAAAAAAATTCCGAATCCTACATAAATTAATAAATTCAAATTAAATACTTTATCTCTTGGCAACGACGCCAAAAACATGATCGACCAAAATCCACAAGTGTACGAGATCGTTGACAAGTAATAAATGTGATGAGAAGAGTATCGTTCCACATAGAATAAATTTCAATTTAAGTTTACTAGTTTTTATTCAATTCCAAAATGTAAACAAAAGAAATTTCGATTTTGTGATTTATTCTATTTTAATCTAAGAAATATGAAAAAGTGTTGTTTGTATGAATGGTTGTATTGGATTTAAAGTCCTCCTACTGCTATATATGTAATTTAGTTTCTTTTATGCATTTCTGACAATCGATAAAATCAAGATATTTAACTTTATTTTCCAATATAAATTATTTCTATTTTAATCGTGAGCTAATCTATTCCTAGTACAAATTCGAATTATTAGAACACTTTAGATTTTAGATTATTTATATGATTGCATACATAATACTGTTATTCCTAATATCTATTACCAGTGTGTTAATCTTGCATCGTTCTAAATTTATTATGAATCTTCCAACACCATAACAAGAAACAAATTATCTAACTAATGATCAAGCAATTAAATAATACAATGAGAATGTAAAATTAATCAAGAATTACTAGAAAAAACTAAACTACTAGTATTGAATTAAAATAAATAAATAATAGAGTTTATTTTCATCCAATACAAAAATAGATCTAATTTGGGATGATTTTACATAAATTTCAAAAAAGAATAGTAGAAAAATATCAATCGGATAATAAAATAATGTAAAAGATATTGATTTTCAAGTTCAAGAAAATTTTCAATTTCTCGATTTAATTGTCCTTCAATTGCTTATTAGGATTTGATCTTCCTTCTAAAAACATATGAATTAGCTTTTATGTTCTTGATGAATTTGATGCATGTGTATTAAGTGGCTAGAGAGAGTTTCTCAATGTTTTACCCAAGTTTGATATTTATATAATTAAGATTTGCACAAAATCGCGTTACAATTTAATTTTAGGAAGATTTTCAATTCCACCCAAAAATTGTGAAAATGATCCTAGAATTTTAATTTTAGGCTCTCGGGTGATTTTTAATGGAGCCAACACGGGATGCTGATTTATTTTGCTGTGCGTAGGGTTTTAATAAATCCTTTCTTCATGTAATTTTGTTTCTTTAACTTATGTCTACATCCAGTTGAGTCTAATCATTCTCCAATCATCGATATTACGTCCGAATCAACTATTAAAAATCTACAATTTGGTCAACAAACTTTGAATTCCATCCTTCTGCGCACAATTCTTTCAATTCATCCAATTTCAAGGTTGTTGCCTATGTTAGATACTCTATTTCTCCTTGATAACTTTACTTAAATTGACTAGAAAATAATTTGATAAAAGACACTACATTCACTTTTATTTTGCGCGATTACTTTTATTTTTTTTAGTAGAAAACAAATTTCAATTTGGTAAGAAATTAACTAGTTAAAAAATTTCTCAGCCTTTTTATTTTACCATTTCTTTGCTGTATGAACTAAATAACTCAATTCAAATATGATCCATCATCATCATCATCATCATCTCTCTCTCTCTCTCTCTCTAATACACATATACGCTAGAAACCTATAATACAACCCTTGATGAGCTCGAAAGGGCAGATGCGACACATCAAACAACGACTACCAATGGTAATGTCATCAAGATGTTGTTGCTATGGTTGTTGACAATAATACAGTCGATGATTCTCAAATCATATTTGTCAAAGATTACCGATGATAATGTTATTGTTGCATTATAGTTGAGAGTCAAATTCCCATCTAAACGTCGAGCTAGTCGATGTTAGGAAAAAGACATGGTTGATTTAGTTCATTGGTATTGTCAAATGACAAAATAAAATTATTTCATTCAAAATGCTATATTATTTAATTGTTTAGTGAACAACTCTTACTTTAACTTAAGTCTGCTTCTTGTAAAATTATGGGATAATTATTGGCGGCTATTCAGATTGTAACTCTAATTGAGACCCTATGTATATGGGTCATTTCTATATACACACAAGAGATGGACATTCTCTATTTTTTTTCCTCTTATTCCCACTTTTTATTCTTGTTTTTCTTCATAGCTTTATGACATGATATTAGCATGAACCCTCAAATTTTCTTGGAATCGAAGGACGAATTAAATCCGTGAAGAGATGCACAATTTATATTTTTGAAAGTATTCTCAATGATTGTGATCCATTCAGGGGTGGACCTGTGGGTAGCCCAGTGCAGCCTTGGCCCAGAAAGGAATTTTGTTTGTAAGTTTTTCGAAAAACTTTTAAAAAGTAATGAAAAAATCAAAGTAAGAGGTATTTTATTACAATTGTTCTCTATGTGTTCTCATATTTTGACAACGTTCCATAATTACATTATTTTCAATTTTGTCAAATACATCTTTCTCAATAAATACAATCAAACTATCATTCAACAATTGATCTCCAATTCGATTGCGTAGACGATTTTTGACAAAAGTCATCGCAGAAAATGATCTCTCGACTGTAGCAGTAGCCACGGG